>CAMZMU010000117.1:92352928-92576943 GCA_947311845.1 Poa pratensis | reverse complement strand
TTGTACCCCTTCCAGTATTAAGTTGCAAGCAACAACAGACAATGCATTAAGTAATGTGCGTAATGTAAACAATACATTCATTCCTTAAATAAAGCATTGCTGTTTTACCCCTAGTGGCAACAACACATCTAACTTAGAACTTGCTGTCACTATCCCAGGTTAAATAGAGGTTGAACCCAACTATCATGCATAAATACCCCCTCTTGGAGTTATAAGTATTCACGTGGCCAAGGCTTCAACAAGTAACGAGAGCATGCAAGATCACAAATGACATAACATGATAATTATAATATTCAGCTCCACATAGGTATCAATATAAGTCAGATCCAGCAAACACAACATGTAGCATTACAATCAGATCATCTTGATCATGATAGGCAGCTCACAAGATCTAAACATGATGGCACAAGTGGAGAAGACAACCATCTAGCTACTACTATGGACCCATAGTCCAAGGATGAACTACTCACGCATCACTCGGAGGCGGGCATGGCGATGTAGAGCCCTCCGTGATGATTCCCCTCTCCGGCAGGGTGCCGGGAAGAGCTTCAGAAACCCCCGAGTTAGGGTTGACGACGGCGGCGGCAGCGAATATGTTCTGGATGAAAGGCTCGTCCTTTAGGGTTTTCGCGTCTCGGGGAATAAATAGCGAAGGGGCGATGTCGCGGACCCCCGAGGGGCCCAAACCACCTCCAGGCGCGGCTGGGCCCACTGCCGCGCCACCTGGTGGTTTGGCTACCTCGTGGCTCATCTTCGTCTCTCCTTCGGACTCCGTGTACGTGCTGAAAAATAGGGACCTGGCCTTTTGTTTCGTGCAATTCCGAGAATATTTCCAGAAGTAACTTTCTGAAACCAAAAACAGCAGAAAACAGGGAACTGGCACTGTGGCATCTTGTTAATAGGTTAGTCCCAGAAAATGCAAAAAGTGATACGAAGTGTATATAAAACATGTAGCAAATGGTATAATATAAGCATGGAACAGCAGAAATTATGGATTCGTTGGACGTATCAGTCAGATGTGAAAGATTTATAATTTTTTTAAGTACTGAAATTTGGATTTTGAATTAGAATGTTTCAATGTAGTTGTAATTCATTAGTGAAAGTGTGCACTTCAGTAATTGTTCAAATTTATAATTTAGTGGAATCTTTTAAAAGGCTGAGTTTGGGAAAATGTGTGTATTTTAAATTGATCAAATTGGGGAAGTCTAACGTTTTGAATTGTTAGCACTGTTGTAAAATTATTAGATTCGGAAGAATGTTAAAATTTTGGGAGGTTCAAAATTGAAATTTAGATTAATGTTGAAATTTTGGAAGATTCAAAATTGAAGTTTAGATTTAAATGCCCTATACGCATGTGGTTTGTGTAACAAATTTATCCAAATTTTGGTGAGCACAAAATGTTGGAGGTTTTTTTTCTTTTTTCCTTGTCATAAGTATTTTTCACTCGAATTATTTGGAATTGTCTTGGATTATTTTTTTGCAAACAAATGGATTTTTTTTTCCAAATTTTTTGTTACAAAAAAAAAATGACATGTGGGCCCCTGTGACGTCACGCTGACGTCACAGGGGTTGGATCTGGCCGCTCCGCCCGTGGCGGCGTCGAGCTCGTCGGCGACGGTCCGGCGGGCTCCGCGGCGCGCGCGTCCGCGTGGTCGACGCGCAACGAAGCGGGGAGGCTGGGGACGGTGGCGCCGCCCCGTTTTGGTCACCATCGCGACGCCCGGAGACGTGCGGGGACGCGGCGGAGATGGCCGTGCACGGCGGCGGCGATTCTGCGAGCTGGTGGCCTCCCGGGAAGCGGCGCATGGCGAGGAGGTGGCGGCGACGACGGCGCAGCTCGCCGTAGTCGTCGATCTTGCCGGGGTGCAGTGGAACGGCGAGGAAGCGCGGCGGCGGCCGCCGGCGACGCGGCGTTCGCGAGAGAGAAAAGGAGAGGAAGGGGGGCCCGCGGCGATTTTGCGAGGAAGTCCCTGAGGTTTCCCAAATTGCCGATTGGTCCTTCCGCGGGGGGGGGGGTTTCGCAAAAACGGCGGTCACCGGCTGGAACCGGCGCGACCGGCCGGTGACCGGTACGCGTGTCGCGTCCCGATTGGCCAAAAATGGCGATGAACAGTGCGGCGCGGGATTGGGGGCGACGTGGGTTGATCACGGCCGTCCGTCGCGTCGATCGGACGGCTGTGGATTTGCGGCGACGTGGACACGCTGAATAGGCCAGGATTCTTCTGTCTTTTATCTATGTGGGATATATATACATAGAGCGGTGACTGTGCAGCCTTTGGCTACTTATAAGGGAGGGAAGCAGGACGGCCAAAATACTCAAGTCCAACAGCCTGACCTATAGTCTCCTCGATCTGGCCACTAGGGTTTTACTCATCCGATCAGGAGTGGAGTTACTACCAATCTCTGTTTTAAATAGCCGGCTATCACCCGGCTATAGCCGGGCTATAGCCTTGCGAGAGGGTCCGCGTTATAGATAAGACCTTCGTAGGATAAAAAGGTAATAGCCGCTAATAGCCCGGCTAAATGAATTTAGCCCCAATTTAACCCCGTAGCCGCTATATTCCCTCAAGGGATTCAAAAAAATTGGACCAAAATTTGTCCCGCTCAGGCCAAATTTGTAATATGCTAATATTTGGACAGAACTATATTCCGAATTGTGCCACTTAATATTGTAATATATGGACAGAACCATGTTCAGAACTTTTGGTTATTCATATCTAGTATGTGACTATGTTAATATGTTATGCATCTGTGAATTATTGATATATACAAATATATGCTGTCTAAATATTGTTTCTTTCCATAATTTGTAAAACGGCTATAAGGTCATAGCTGCGCTATAGCCCGGCTATAGCCTTTCATAGCTTCCAAAATTGTGGGCGCTAAACACAATAGCTCGCTATTTTAAACAGACTACCAATCCCGGTTGGTTTTCTATGCGTGTTCTTCCTGACTCAGATCTGGCTACTGAAGCTGCTAGGTTCACAACAATCCAGTCATGGTTAGGGCTGCTTTCAGTTTTTCGAGGAAGGCCATGGCGAGACGTCCTCGTCCTCAAGCGCGGCGAGCCGAGCGGGGGTCTAGATCGGAAAGTAAGAAAGGCGTAGCACTAGAAGATGTAGAACGTCATACTAGTATTTTCTCTCCAAAAAAACCCTATAGTATTTTTCTAAGAGTAAAACGCCCTGGAGTCTACCAAGTTGCGGAGTTGGAGCGGATTGGTCACCTACTGGGAAAATGCTAACTATTAGTCAGTAACTTGTGCAAATGTTGGACGTTAGTCATTCCGTCACTACCACCGTTAAAATGCTAACGTGGACAATGATTTTTTACAAAAAAGATCTTAACCCCCCCCCCCCCCCAACCTCTACAGCTTGCCGCGCGGCGCCGCCCGCTCGCCGCACCTTGCCGCTCGCTGTGAAGAACCCCTGCGCCAACCCGAGGCGCTGTACCTACGTACCTGCCTGCACGGCACCGCCGCACCTCCGAGCTCGTCCTTTGTGCTTCAACGTCGCACGCGAGCCGAGCGGCTTCTCCGCGGCGGTGGCAGTGCGGGGTAGGAGGTCGCCCACGCCCGGGTGGCCGCGCACCGCATTCGCCGGCTGCGCACCACACCCTGTGCGAGGTCCGTGCCGAGCCCCTGCGCCTCGTCCGCGCCACGGCCCCGTGCTCGCCCCCTGTTCCGGCGTGCGTGCTTGCTAGAAGATCTAGCTCGATTGCTTCCGTGGAAAGTACCAGGACGACAAGGCGAAGGTCGTGGACATGGCGGAAGGACCTTGGCGATGCCCGTGGCCATGGGAGAACGGAGATGCTGACGGCGGCGTCCTCCGAACGCTGCTCGCGTTCTCGACGCACAAAGAGCGATAGGAGCAAAAACTTGGCTGATCCGCGCCCTCATGGAGCTGCTGGACAAGGGCGAGAGGTGCGTCTGTAATCGCCAGCTGTGCACGTGCGCTGAGGGGCGGGCCGCCGGCGGCATGGGATCTTCGGCCACCATGGCCGCGAGCGAGCTCCTTGCTCGCCCCTCCGTGCATCCCCACACCTTGAATCTACTCTACAGGCACAGCCACACACTCACGCACGCCAGGCCGCACCGCTGCTCTTCAGTCTGCCGGCAAGCGCATGGCAGAGGTGCCACTGTTGCTCTGCACTCTGCCGGCAACATGTCCATCACGTGTTTGACAAAATGCCTGGCCTAAGTTTTTCAATAGGACAAATAGACGCGAAATAGAAAAATTATAGGGTGTATTTTGTAAAAAAATCATTGTCCACGTCAGCATTTTAACGGTGGTAGTGACGGAATGACTAACGTCCAACATTTTCACAAGTTACTGACCAATAGTTAGCATTTTTCCAGTAGGTGACCAATCCGCTCCAACTCCACAACTTGGTAGACTCCAGGGGCGTTTTACTCTTTTTCTAACAACATGTAAAACGCTATAGTAAGAAAGGCTTTGCATCGCATAGGTCGCTCCCGTCCTCGAGCGAACGCCTGCCTTGCTCGCCCTTTTATGGCCCATTAGAGAGTTTTGACCCATTTTTGCTACGTGAAAGAGGCCAATAGCCCAGTTAGCTAGCTAATTTTGTTTTGTTAAGTTTTCTTGTAATATTTTCATATTGCATACGTCCGTTAATTTGATAATAAAACGCTTACGAGATAACTGTGAAGTCACATGCCAATTTTTTAAAACTTCTTTGGGCGGTTTACTACAAGTTTCTGTCCCTCGATTTTTCGATGTTGGGTACGTTTTTCCAATTGTAACATACACGTTACTTTTTTATTGCGAAATCACACCCTAGATGTTGCAAAGTTTTCGCATCGGTTTGCAAGTTGTGTGTTCCTCACTTTTCGATGATGGGTGCTTTTTTAAATGTTGAAGACATATTGATTTTTTTTTTTTGCCATCACTTGTGTTTTGTTGTTGAAAGAATTGGTGTTTTTTTTTGTTGCAAATGAATATACAACAAACATTTGTTGCTTACCCACTCCATAAACACACGCGATTGTTTTTTGTAATCGATTATGATTTTTGTTCACATTATTTGTGTTTTTCTTGCGATTCAGTTTGCAGCAAAATATTATTGTTTGTCCATTCTTTGTAACATTATTTTTTCTTAATGCTGCGATAACTTGTTGAAAGTTATATTCTTTTTGTACACGGGGCTAGGATTTTTTTTTGTAATACTCGTGATTCTTTTTGCAACAGTAGAGATAAATCAACACAGTTTCTATATACCCCTTCGTTAAATGGGGCTGCTAGGTAGTGCGAGTTGTTTTCTACTCCCTCCGTTCCATAATATAAGACGTTTTATCAATTTCCCACATGCACATGTATACATATGTATCTAGACATATTTTAGTGTATATGTGCACTCTTTTTAGTCTGAATCTAGACAACATGTGTACCCCCTAAAACATTTTATATTGCGGAACGGAGGGAGTAAGAAAGTGTGGAGCTAAAATGCAAAAGTGTGATGCGTTGTTTTCTAGATGCAGGAAGATAAATGCGCCCTAGAAGATATGCCGCAACACCTTGTCATAGGTGAAGATGAGATTGACGATCGTTTTTTATTTTTCTTTACTTCCTAATTTGATATTTTTTTTGAAAATACCTATATTGTGAAATTTTTACTCCACCAATAATACCATACATACCCGAGCCTGATGTGTGTGGGGGAGGGGGGGGGGGGGATGTGGCCATCCCGCGAAGTGAAAACAAAGTGGAGCCACACAAAGCGGCAGCATAAGTCATCTCATGCGCTATTAGGGCATGTACAATGTGGTGATGTCAGCCTTCTCTTAGACGTCACGTAGGATTTCTGCCTTGTTGGAGGAGAGAGAAAAAACAAAGAGAGGGTTGTCTTCCTTAGCTAAGGGATGATCTCTTATTAATTAAGAGAAGACTATTTTGTCCATTCTATCACATGTCTTTCCTTATAAACACCATTTCATACTAAAATTTAATTAATTTTCATTAATTGCAAGAGATAACCATAAGAGATAACGCATTGTACGACGAATATTTATTGCCTTCTCTAAATGACGTGAAGGGCTAAGAGAAGACCAACCTTCTGTACCATTGTATATGTCGAGCATGTGGAAGTTTTCTCTCGTGTGGCTCATGAGAGACGGATGAGTCATTTTTGGTAGTGGGTTTGAAGTGAGTGGAGATTTCTTACTCCCGGGCTCCAGTGAGCCCTCTAGCTAAAAAAAATCAAAATACAAATTTATAAATTTCAAAAAAATCTAGAAAAAAACCTATATGTTGCCAATGTTATATCCACAAACGTGCGAAATCTCACTTCGAAATATTTTATATTCTGTTCTACACAAAAATGACGAACTGGTGGATCTAAATGTCCATACTTTCAAATCTTTAAAATATACAAGATTTGTTATTTTTTCATAACCCAGAATATAAAGTATTTCAAATCAAAATTTTACACGTTTGCAGGATACATCATTAGCAATATGCATGAATTTTTAAGATTTTTTAAAACTTAAAAATATGATTTTTGGGAGCTCGGGAGAAAAAATAGGTGTTTTCCTGATTGAAGTGCCCTTTTTTTCCTTGATCAGCTCGGGAATTTCTCTTTTTGTTAGCCATACGGTAATTAAGGGTGGAAACGGTCTAGGTAACTAACACCCCTTTCTAAGAATGCCTGTGGCAAGATGGTTAGGTGGGTGGTTGTACTCCAGCCCACCAGAGTTCAAACCCCAGGTTTGACGCTGGTATTTCTTATTTAAAGCGGAATATTTTTTCAGTGGGAGGCGACGTTCCCGTCGACAGCGAGGCGCCCGTGGTGACTTCGTCGATCTTAAGACTCGACCCGCCGACTCGGTCTCTCGGAGGTGCTCATAGGGGTAGGGTGTGCGTGCGTTCATAGGGGTGAGTGTGCGCGTGTATATGAGCGCTTCACAAAAAAAAAAGAATTTTACGGTTAAGTTTATGTTCTGATTTGTTAAATGGACACATACTTTTTTTCGAAATAAAGGTGCCACTGAAAATTTGGATATTCATGTGGTTCCTCTACCGAGGGTTAATCTTTCAAAAAGAAACTCAAGTGTACCAAATGTTGTTCGAATAAAGATGGCGCATTGTTTACATGGCTTTTCATATCACTCCACCAACCAATATTACCAATCTGTTTTGGAAACTGGTTACATGGTGTAGCTGAGAAATAAAAGCTCAAATTCAGGGTAGGAGCTTGAGCTTTACTATGGGCTGTATGACTTTGTGCGAAATGATAGTATATTTTTTAGCAAATCGAAACTTTGATGTTTCTTGCAGGTTTCCCTTTGGCCACGAATTCAGAATTGGTATGTGGTGTAAGAACTTAGCCCGCCAGGCTTTTTCGATGAATGAAACAAGTGGGGATTTTTTCCCCGTCAATCTCGAAAATCTCGAAAAAAGAATTGGGTATGTGGTCCTTACTCAAAGGACCGCCGGGCCATGGATTCTGAGTGCGCTCGTTTGGAAACGGTGCACCAGAGAGCTATCCCATTCCGAAAGACACAGAGCAGCCCTCTCGAAAAACAGCCAGGTACTCGAGTCTATTCTCATTCACAAGCACCAGAGAATACAGCTAGCATCACGCGCGCAGCTAGTAGCTAATTAAGCTACTTAAAACAGGCCGGCTAATTTTTACATCACAGCGAACTTCAGTTGCAGTTCGAAAGAAATACAAGATAGCCACTGCCATGGCAACCAAGAGAACTCAAAACTAACACAACAGGAAGCCTAGCTAGCCCGATTATTGATGTGATGACTAACTAGCTAGGTCGCATGCTACTCATCCTTTGAGATTGCGCGCCTTCTCCTTCTCCTTCACCTCCGATCCCTGCGTCGTGTCATAATCTGCACACAAATCCAAGTCAAGTTCACCACTCAGATGATGGATCCGAAGTTAACAACACACGGAAAGTGGGCATGTATGTACCAGGATGGTTGGGGTGCACTTCGGTCCCGGGGTGTTCAACCGGGTCGTTCTGGCCGTAGACTCCGCCGAAGCCTTCCTCGTCGGACCTCGTCGAGTACCCCTCCCCATACGAGTGGGTCATCACGTCCCTGCGCCGGCCACAGAACCACGCCGTTCAATCAAATCATCGATGGTACAGAGGTTCGTGAGAAGCATATTATTACCCGTGTGTCTTGTGCATGTCGTCGCGGCTGTTGTCCTTGTTCTCCACCGGCGCGTGGGGCGGCGGCTGCTGCTGCTGCTTACCGGAGTCCATGCCGACGCCCTGGTCGCCCGGCACCGGTGCGGCGGCGTTCGACGTCGCGGAGACGCTCCTTCTCCTCCCTCCGTGCGCCGCGACGGCAGGTGCCACTAAGCCAGCAGCTGGTGCCGCACCGCCGCCTCTCTTGCCGCCGAACCGGCCGAGCGCGAAGCCGAGTCCCGTGCTGCTGTAGCTGCTGCCAGCCAACCTGAGAGAGTACATGAGAGGAAACAACTCGTCGGGAGACGGTAGTGCCTTCCCGGCGTGCGGCGGGAGCGGGGTTTATAAGCGGTCGGGCGCCGCAGAGAGTTCGATGCGTTTGCGGTGGCGCACCGCGAGAGGTGACACGTGGTTGGTTCGCCAACAGGTGGCTTGTTCATTATCTGTGCACCTGCCGACATGCCGCTGAAGAGGATGGAACATTGTCGACAAGCCATCAGCCACGAATAAGAAGAGGTAAGTGAAAAGGGGATCCCCTGTCTTAGTCCGCGGGTAGGCTTGATTTTTCTGATAATTCTCCGTTTAGGCGTACTCTATGCCACTGAAGTAACACAAGTCATAATCCAAGAAGTCACCTTCCCGTGAAATCCTAATCTTGTAAGAGCTCCTTTGAAATAATTCAAGTCCACTCTATCATAAGATTTGGCTAGATCCAACTTGTATGCACAGAAATACTCGAAAACTTTCTTACATCTTTGAATAATATGGAATCACTCAAAGGGAATCAGGGCATTGTCTGTGATATGCCGCCCTGGAATGAAAGCACTTTGATGTAGGGATATTAGATCATCAACTAGAGGTATCAGCCTATTCACAATACACTTCGAAATAACCTTATAAATGACATGGCATAAGGAAATTCAGATCAGCTGGTTGTTTGGTCTTCCGGATAAGCACAATATTGTATCGTTTGTTCCCTCACCAAGATCTCCAGTCTCGAAGAAATGCTTGACAGCCTTGGTGACATCCTTTTTTAGAACTAGCCAATTTTGTTGGAATTTTTTTGCCAGAAAACCATCAGGGCCAGAAGCTTTCAGAGGACCTATCTGGAAGAGAGCATCACTTATTTCATCGTCACTGAACTCTTCTATTAGTCCGCATTCATATTCTTTGTTATCTTCCTTTCTATCAAGTCAAGAACAAGTTAGGGTCTAGATTTGTAGCCTAGGTATACAAGTTTCCATTTCACCTTGGTTGCATGTGGTCTGACCATGCTCGTTCTTGAGATTCTTGATCCTATTTTTCTGGCTCTCCCAAGTTGACTTTTGGTGGAAAAACTTTGTATTCTGGTCCCCTCTTTTAGCCAAGTGATTTGAGACCTTTGTTTCCACATTAATTCTTCACGTAGAAGGATCTCATCTGAAGCGTGAATAGCTTGCGCATCCGAGATATTATCGCAAGCATTGTTTGTTTCTATCCCCTGTTGTTTGTTTCTATCCCCCTGGATACGTACTCCCGCATGGATTCGTCCGATTTTTGGACACAGCGCTGCAGGTCTGTGTACATGTTCGGGCGTACAGGTCTGTGTACATGTTCGTCTGTGTACATGTTCGGGCGTACGTACCCTAAAAAGTTATGGGTGAAGATCTTCTCCATATCAAGCCAGTTATGAATTGACTTCTCCGGGATATTGTCTATCTAGCTGCGGGCCGTGCCCTCTAGCATGAGTGGGAGGAAACATGTGGCGATGAAGCCGTTGCCGTTTGCGATGTCCACCGCCGTTGATGACGATGAAACAAAGGGAAACTCTTGTAAAGTAAGTCGTCAAAGTCGTTGTAGGGTGTTCGGCTTGATGACGATGACACAGAGGGTAACCCTTATGAAGTCAGAGTCACTGTAGGGTGCGCTGAGTCACTGTAGAGTGTGCGGCTTGATGATGATGATCTTGATGATGATGATGATACAGAGGGCAACCATTGTGAAGTCGGAGTCGCTGCGGCGTGTGCGGCTTGATAACAATGACACAGAGGGTAACCCGGCTTGATAACAATTAAGTGGCCAATTCTCACTTTTTAATTAATAAAAATGATGTCTTTCGCCTCTATTAAAAAAAGATAGATAAAAGATACATGTTCTTTGATACAAAAGCAGCCAGGTATTCGAATCTCTCCTCGTTCAAAGCACCAGGAGAGTACAGATAGCATCACGCACATGTAACTAATTAAGAACTAATTAAGGTCCTTAAAACATGCCTGCTAATTTTACATCCACAGCGAACTTCGGTAGCAGTTCGGAAGTAGAAAGAAAGCCACGCCACGGCGACCAGGCAAACTCAAGCAAACATATTGCGATGATGAGTTGATGACCACCCAGCTAAAAACTATCTAGTTCGCATGCTTGTCGTCCTTGAGGTGGCGCCCCTTCTCCTTCTCTTTCACCTCCGATCCCTGCGTCGTGTCATACTCTGCACACAAATCACAGTCAAAGAAAGTTCACCACTCTGCACCTTCACAGATGGAAGATCCGAAGCTCAACAGCACGCAGGAAGAAGCAGGGTACGTACCAGGAGGATGTTTGAACACCGGATCCTCGTTCCGCCCGTAGACGCCGCCGAAACCTTCCTCCTCGCACCTCGTCGAGTACCCCTCCCCGAACGAGTGGCTCATCACGTCCCTGCGCCGGCCACAGAAGGACACCGTTAAATGAAATCTTCGGTCATCTCGCAAGGGAAGGACGTACGAGAGGTTCGTGAGAAGCAGATGATTACCCGTGCTCTGTCTTGGGCTTGTCGTTGTCCTTCTTCTTCCCCTCCGGCGCGCGGGGCGGCTGCTGCTGCTGCTGCTTGGCCGGGTCCATGCCGACGCCCTGGTCGCCCGGCACCGGTGCGGCGGCGTTCGGCGTCGCCGAGACGCTCCTCCTCCCTCCTCCTTGCGCCGCAACCAAGCCAGCAGCTGGTGCCGCTCCGCCGCCTCTCTTGCCGCCGAGCCTGCCGAGTGCAAAGCCGAGTCCTGTGCTGTAGCTGCTGCCAGCCAACCTGAGAGAGTACATGAGAGCAAACAAACTCGTCGGGAGACGGTCGTGCCTTCCCGGCGAGCGGCGGGATGGTGGTTATAAGCGGTCGGGCCCGTGGTGAGTTTTGTGTGTTTGCGGTGGCGCGCCGTGAGAGGTGACACGCGATGGTTTCGCCTGGAAGGCTCGGAGGTGCGTGGCGCGCCCGCGCTTGACGAAGACGTAGGGACGCTTACACCGTTACACGCGCCGCTGTTGGACGGACGGGTGTGAGAGTGTGTGAGCCTGTGACTGGTTGCTTCTGCGGAGCAAAGCGAAGCAAAGGATGTGGACTCGTTGCCTTCGAAGTTTCGAGAGGGGGACACAGATTTTGCTCGTTTTTTTTTTACTGTTTTGCCCTGAAAGTTGCTGGGATCAGACGGCGTGGAAGAAGAATTATTGGACCCATGGGCTCTCTGCATCTTTTTGGATGGACTAGTGTGCGGCCATTCGGCCTTGTCCGTATGGTGCAGGAAGAATAAGATCCCACAGCCCGGCCCTGATAAAATGCATTTACGCCCGACGGTCAAGCTGATAGCAGTTCGCAGAATCCGAGAAAGCATGGGAAAAAAACCGATCGTCGAGCAGAGCGCACAGACATTAGCCACGTCGGCTCTCCGCATCTCCGGCGGCCTTGGAAACTGGAAGATGGAGAAACCACCGATGAATGTTTTGAAGTGCAATTTAAAAAGTTAGTGTCCATATTGTATGAATAGTATGATTTATTGTGTTTATGTGCACTAGTATCTTAGGATGTGTTCGGTTTGGGAATTGGAAGGAATGGAATGGTTCAGCAGAACGGAACCGTTCCATTCTTGTGTTCGGTTTGGACAAAAAAATTGTCACGGAACCGTTACATTCTTGTGTTCGGTTTTGGAATGGGGTGAGGATGGAATGGAATGGGATGAGATTAATTATTCCTAAACTTGATTAATTATTCCTAAACTTGATTAATTATAACTAACGAGTGATTAGCGAGGCTCGGTTCCACCCCGTTCCACCTCGTCCGGCCGAATCGGCCGGACTGGTGCATTCCGCCTATTGGGGGAATATTCCCTTTTGTGGAACCAGTCGATTCGATCCCATCCCGGAACCGAACGCGAGAATCGTCCCTACGAACGGAACCGTGCCATTCCATTCCATCAGATTCCTAGTTCACCATTCAAAAAGTTAATAAATAATTTGACATTTCACACATGTAATCTATATGTAAGTTTTTTAATTTAAATTTGGAGTATCAATAAAAATAAGACCATACACGGTATTATATAGCACCAAAACATTTAGAAATTCAAATTGGCTCCCCACCTCAACTGCTCCTGCCTGAATGAAAAATCAAAAAAAATAGTAAGACATTTCAAAAGATTCTTACAAAAATCGGTGAGTAACATATGCAAGTTCACTACATGTGTGCCAACTTTCGTGCTAAAATGCTATTCTTCGTAGTGCTCTGTGCAAAAAAAAAAGTGTTCAAAATGAGATTTCAAAATATATTTTTTAATCACTGATTTTTTTTCACATACCTCTATGAATGTAATTTCATCACGAAACTTGGCACGTATGTAGAAACTTCTATATGTTCATCACTAATTTTTTCTGATATTTGAAATGTTTTACTATTTTTTGATTTCTTATTCAGCCAGAA
Source organism: Poa pratensis (assembly GCA_947311845.1). Classification (NCBI taxonomy): domain Eukaryota; kingdom Viridiplantae; phylum Streptophyta; class Magnoliopsida; order Poales; family Poaceae; genus Poa; species Poa pratensis. The sequence continues at coordinate 92,564,089 of CAMZMU010000117.1, read as the reverse complement.
GCAGGTGAGATTTGGAGTCAAATGCCTCCCTCCAAAATATTGTTTGTTTCACATTTAGTACTATTCAGTATTCACCCTGAATTTATCTTCTTCCTTTTGTCTGTTGGTGTATAGGTTCAGCTTGGATTCAAGTAGGCCATTAAGAAGACATGATTGTGATATTGTTAATAGTTCATGGTCTTTTGAATGATGCCGTAAAGGCTAGATACCGTGTGTTCATGCACCGAACTTGATGCTTGATAAGGGTTTCTTTTGATTGAATGAATTTCATAGAAACTTTGGAGGGTTCTAATCCAAAGAAAGTTTTCCTATGAAAACTCTTCAGATCATATGATTGAGGTCACCAAATTTCTATGGAATATATTCCTCTGCTCTCCAGACCATAGAATTCTCAACATCAGCTCAAACCTTATTTTACTTTTCGTTTGACAAGTCCAATCCATTTACACTCTTATAATCTCTAATCTATCTCTCCTCAATCATGTGGAATTTCCGTGTTTGATTCTTGTGCATCATCCAAAAACACATCTTAGAAAACTCCTTTATTTTCAAATCCTATAGAAGTTGGACATCCGTGGTATTTATATATAGGTTTCTAAATTCCAGCAATCCAAATATACCCTAAATTTCTCCCTGCAGCTGCCAGTGCGTGAAGAGCAAAGCTGGTGCAAAGGAAGTGACACTGTGTAACCATCATCAGTCATTCAGTTCAGCCTCAGTGCTGCATTTGCTGCACCATATACCGCCCACAACGTGTCGCCTAGATCATACTACTCCGGCCCTTTTGGAGCTTCAGGTTCTGCTAAAGCCAGACCAAAACAGTCAGCTTGCACAATGATCAAAGTGGCTCTCGGCTTTCCGACGCGGATGCACGCCCAGTGGGGAGCACCCGGCGACCGGCGCACGACTGCACGCACGGACGGGTCCAGTCCAATCAGCGCCAAAAATGTCAAGCCGGCCGGTCAAGGAGGTGTGATGAGTAGAGCTGCAGTTGGCCGACTAGACGCCACTCTCGTTGGAGCTGGACTCCTCACGAAAATGGCAGTGCAGGCCATTGGGAAAACCTAGCGCGACAGCTCCAGGTATGTAGCCACGAGATTCATGGGCTACCGAGAGTCAAAGATTGTGTCCACACCAAGCACTCAGGAGATCCAAAAATAACACCTTTGAAGTGCACTCCGTCTCTACTTTCGAAAAATTAAGTGTAGCTAAACAAGGAAGAACTGCTTTCAGAGAAGCATAACACCAGTCCCCCGCAAAAAAAAAAAAAACCAGTGACCACAACTTTTTTTTTGCAGAATTTCTCCAGAACACTGAAATGTGGGCACTTCGACTGTTCACTGGGCCATGTCATGTTCAGAACTCCTTCCTGAGAGTCAAGGATAGGAAGGACAGGGAAACGTTTGCTATAGATTCTGAACATTAGTAATTTGGTTGGTCATACGAGGCGAGCTTAGTCCAAGAAACCGAAAGGACCTGAAAACAACAGCCAACAGCGGGTATGCGTGCATGCAATTCCCTGGTGCAAAAGCCGGTCCAACATAAGAACAAGCTTAGCTCCGGAAGAAAGGGCAAGCAAGCGTCAATAAAAGATGCTACCTTCCCGGTCAAGATAAAACGCCAACGCTTTGTAAGTTGCGGACAGCTTGCAGCTTCAACATAGAAAATAGAGTGCTAGAACACAACAACTAACGTCACCTGGCATAGAGAGTCATAGACTATGGAGCACATCAAAAGAAGCAGTTGAGTGAAGAAATGGGGTTGCCAGGAATACAAGTTATCTGAACTTAGAGAAACTAAATTCAAATGCAGCACGGGAAGTTGCAGAAAATACTTGTAAGACATAACTGGTCAAAGAAAAAGGTTGAGAGTGGAAAGATGTGGTTGCTAACAGTTACAGCTATCTGTGAAGAGAAGCTGTGTGCAACTTTGCACATTTCTAAACTCCAAATTGCACACTATTCATCAATGTAATCGGATTTGCCAATCCTCAGTCAGCCAATTATTCATCAATGTCAGTCTGACCACACCAACAAGACAAAAACTGTGCAGAGAAGTTGTGTGCAACTTTGCACATTTCTGAACTCCAAATTGCACACTATTACTACACATGATATAATGAGACAAGCTACAGATCATATTGTCTTATGACATGACTAATAAAAAATAATATGTTTGTTTTGATTGATTTGCTAGATATGAAATGAATGCAGGATTCGAGATTTGAACTACCTAATTGCACACTGTAAACCTCAAAATGCAGAGTAGTAAATACAGTATACAATGAGATAAGTTACAGTCAACACTTTCTAACGGCGTAACGGATAAAGAATAATATGTTCGCTTTGGTTATTGACTACAAGTCTACAATGGAAGTGCACAACTGTAAAAAAAAGGTAGTTCGGAGCGAACAGGAGAAATCACCAGGGTTTGAAAATTAGGCAAATTTAGCTCACGTAAGTACACCAAGCAAAGACGAAGTCAGGCTGTCTACCTACTCAGATAAAATGACGACATCAAATTGCGAATTATACGACCATCATAACTGAACATGGAAACGGGGGATCAGATACATCAAAGAAGTTACTTAGGCCAACAATTCAAATTGCGAATTATACTACCACCTATAGAGAATCCTCATAAAGTGCAACGAGGGGCACTAAAGATTTTTTGAACCCATCATAGCAGGTTCAAGTCATACTTATAACTTAATTTCAAGATGTTGAGCGAACTAGTCTTATGATCTTATCCCTCTCACCTTGAAAAAAACATTGCCACCTAAAAGTTGATTTTAGGCAATGTTAGAGAAGCTGATGCATATTTCCATTTCTTGTGCATCCATGCCATGAACTACCATCCAAACTAACATGAGCAATCAATCTCCTCCAAAAAGAATCATGCTCTAAGTCCATATACAATTAGCACTAAATTTGCTCTAATTAACCAGCTATAACATGCTGCAAAACAAGAACCTGACAAGCTAATTCAACTAAATTTCCCCAATTATACCATCTAGTCATTACCACCATCCTAGACACAGTACCAAACTACTAATACAGAAGCTTCAAAACGATTTCCTACGCTCACAAGAGCAAATACAAGGAGAACTACACCTCACCGCCAAGCAGACACCGTGAGGAGAGGCCGTTTCTCCCATGCCAGAGACAAGAACGCAGGTTGCAGCTCCACAAGTGAATACTTGTACTTGGAATCGTAGTTCCAGAGCAAAAGATTAGCTTGGCTCATGGCGTAGTTGCTGAGTCTGACTGGCTCGAAGCCACACCACTCCATCAGTGTCTGCCACTCGCTGCTGCCGGCCATCCTGCCCGTCCTGGCTGCACCCTCCCCTGGTCCAACAGCCCTCCGTATGCGCTCCCCGAACATGCACCGCTCCATCGTCGCCCTCTCCTCGGAGTCCCGTGCCATGGCCACGTCCAACGACTCGAACACTGACCGGTAGTAGCTCAGCGCATTGGCAAATCTGTCGACGAATCCAGCTCGGTTCAGACTGACCTCGTACTCGCCCAGGGTCACCACCGCTGGGTTAAGCGATTTGGCGAGACGGAGGACCCGCCGGACCGGCTCGTCGGAGTCGCCGAGAAGGTGGTAGAGCTGGAGCATGAAGTTGACGGCCACGACCTCATCAGGCTCGACTGAGAAATCAGACTCGTCGAGCTCGTGCGCTGGCCGAAGCAACGGCACGAACTCGAAGTCCACCCCGAGGAGCTGGGCGAAGTCGCGGAGGCGGGCACTGGTTGCGGCGAGGGACGCAGCGGGCTGTGGCCCCAAGTACGGCGAGGGGACGCCGGAGATACGTATCCTGGACGGCTTCCCCTCGGGCCGCGTGGCCAGCGCCTGGAGCAGCGCCGCCCACTGGATACCGTGCACGATGCCGAAGTCAACGATGTGGATCTTGGTCGCCGTGCCCGTGGCCTCGAGGATGGCCTGGTTGGCAGTGAGGTGCGCGAACTTGGAGTAGGGGCAGGCGTCGTTGAGCGTCTTGTAGCACAGCGTGAGCTCGTCGGAGGCGAGCCGCGGGTCCGATGCCGTTGCGCGGGACGCCGGGCCGACGCGGCGAGCGAGCGCGTCGGAGAAGTAGAAGGCCACGCGCTCCGCGGGGTCCCCTGAGGCGCTGGCAGCGGCGCGGACCTTGGTGAGCTCCGCGGCGGCGAGGCCTGAGTTGGTCGCCGCGGCACGGGAGCAGGCGAGAAGAGACTGGAGGATGGGAGCTGAGCAGGAGTCGTCCAATGAGCTCGGAGGAGAACACGCCGCGCCTGGAGGCAGCACCGGCGGAAGAGGCCGGCGCATTCTCGGCCTGCGCAGCGGCGGCGGCGGCGATGCCTCGGCCGGAGGCGGGACGGGCGGCGGCGGAGTGGTGAAGATGAGGCGGTCCAGGTCCGAGTCCTGGAACACGGGGGCCTCCCCTATGAGGCTCTCCATCCACCCATCCGAGTCGAAGTCCGCGGCGGCGGCGAGGTCGGAGAAGACGGCGTCGGCAGCGGAGGCCCCGAACACGTCGGAGAAGAAGTGCTCCGCCTGGGGCCAGGCGGCGCCGTAGGGAAGCGAGCCCGGGATCTGGGCGTGCGGAGGCGCCTGGGCGGACGGCATCGGCGGCGGCAGGTGGTGGTGGTGCCGCTGCTGTTGCTGGTGCTGCTGCTGCTGCTGGATCACCTGCTGCGCGATGGCCATGAGGTTGCCGCTGTCGGCGCACATGTACGCCATCCTACTCCGCCCCGCCGATCTGGGCGCGGCCGGCCGGTGGGAGAGTCGCGGAAATGGGGGGGCTCGCCGATGAATCGGGGCGGTTTTGGGGGAAGCGGAGCGAAGGGGAGACGGCGGAGGAGAGCGGCAGGGGATTTAAAACAGGCAGTAGGGCGTGGCCACTGTGGTGGCAGTGGCAGAGGGCACGCTCACACTGTGTGGAGTGGGCGCAATGACGAGATTGCCCTTGGACTGTACTGGTCTTGTTTGCATCTGAGGTCGGTGACCTCAAACGGTAAAATGGGAGGGAGTGAAGAGGGGCAAGGGAGGAAGCGTGGGGAACTTGAACTGACGTGTTCAGGTAGGAGGATCTTCTATGGATTTCAGAGATGGTTATCGAAAAATATTTTAAGAGCATCTCCATGGGCCCCTAAAATTTGTCCCGCCCCTCTGTCCCGCCAAATCAGAAAATAGAAAAAATTGTGAAGGTTTACCAAAAATAAAATAAAAGTGCGAAGAAAAAATGTTTACATTTTCATTCAAAATTTGTTATATTTTACAAAGATTTGAATAAAAAAATTTAAAAAAATGGGCCGGCTTGGGAAATCCATGCACGCCGGAGGACATGGACCTTTTCTACATGTCTACTACCATCACAATCGGCAACGGAGAGAAAACCCCCTTTTGGGAGGCCCCTTGGCTGAATAGGAGGAAACTGAAGCACATTGCCCCTCTAATCTTTGATATATCATCTAGAACGAAATGGAGTATCCAACAAGCTTTGGAAAATGATGCGGATAGGACTTCTCGATGCAACATGCCCTCCGATTCATTGAGTTTTGGACTCAACTACAACATGTGCAACTCAATAATGAGGAGGAGGACACCATTGCGTGGAACATCTCGACAAGCGGTGAATACTCCAGAAAATCGGCATACAAGGCGCAATTTTTGGGGGCAACTTCCACTGACATGGACATGTTGGTTTGGAATGTTTGGGGGCTCCGAAGATCAAATTTTGGTGGCTTGCGCCCCAAAATAGGCTTTGGACGGCGAATAGGGTTACTACACTAGAGGTTGGCCGAATTGCGGGCTTTGCCCGCTTTGCAAGAGGACCCTGAGACGGTCGTGCATCTTCTCATACATAGCCGCTTCACCACAAGAGTTTGGGGGGTGCTCAAAGTTTGGCTTGACCTCAACGAGCTTGACACCTCCACATGGCCGACCCTAACCGTCAAGGAATGGTGGCTCTCCATGTCTAGCGAGAGGATCCTGAATCGTAAGGCCATGGTGTCCCTAGCTCTCCTTGGAACTTGGGAAATATGGAGTGAGAGAAATGCTCGGGTCTTCCGCAAAAAGTACACCTCGCCGCTATCCATTCGGAACAAGATCAAGTTCAAGGCAAACCTTTGGGTACTTGCGAAGGCTAAACGCCTAGTAGAAATTATGTCGGGAGAGTAGTCCGGTTGTACTCTTTTTTCTTTTCTCTTTGATGCCCTTGTTACAACTGTCTCTTAATTAATGAAATGGGGCAAAGCTTTCGCCCACGTTTCAAAAAAAACAGTCTCGCCAGCATCCCTAAATCCTACCCGTCGCCTGGTTGTAGCAGTCGAAGATGTTGTCGTCGTCCTCGGTGTTGAGGTAAATGAGAGTGGAGGAGGAGGCAGCACGGGAGGTGGATGCGCAGCCGCGTGAGGTTGACGCGCCGTCACATGGCGCACATGAGGTGGAGGCCCACGAGAAGGAGGTGGCCATATGAGCCGAGGTCGCGATGGCCGCCATGTAGCCGAGGTTGTAGCGCTCGATCTCGGTGACCGAGTCCGCCATTTAGCCTGGAGTGTCGTCGTCATGCTCGTCCCGCAGCTGCCACGGGATGATGTGGCCATCTGGCACCACCTTTTGCGGCTGCGGCTCCGGGCGGCGTTGGCGGAGGTAAAGGCGGTCGCGCGGTCGGAACGCCGCGGCCCGAACCCATGGATAACCGGGCCAACTCGTGATGGCGCGGATTGAGGTTGCCGATAAAGATGTCGCCGCCTCCGCCTCCTTGATGTGGTGGTGAGCACTGCTCCTCCTTCACCATCCGGCAGATGCGGCCGCGAGCCTAGTTGTTGCAGCGTGGCGGGACTAGCGACAACACTCGTAATTGGGTAGTGTTCCTTGTTGGGGCATGCTGGCGGGCGGCCTCACTGGCGGAGTCCATCGTGTGGTCGATCCCCTCCCACCAGCGGTGCCGTGCCTCCGCGTTGTAGCGCCCCAGTGGGACTGGGCCATTGGGGAAGGCGAGGGCTTCATGGCGCTCGCCCAAAGCGCTGGAGCCAGCGTGCCCAGTTGATGTCATCGTACTTCGGGCTGTCCGCTGCTCCTGTGACAGCCAGCTCCGGTGCCAGACGATGGCGCACCGGATCTACTCCGATGTTTCCAGCAGCGCCGGCACGGGGAGCCCGCCATTCGACGTGCACCACCCCTTGGACATGCGGGAATCCGGCGGGACGAGGAACCCGTACCGGTATAGGTCCCATGCCTCGTTGAGGTTGATGGTGTGGCCGTCCCGATTTGTCGAGCTGCCCGCCTCGTAGTTGTTAGCCATTGCGAGTGGAGGCGAGGTATGTGCGGCATTTTGAGGCGCGACGAGGACTTATATGTGCCGCGAGGTGAGCGGTGCACCTGCATCTGCACCGGCGTAAATAATTGTGTGGGAGCGCCACAACGCCGGCGCATAGTCTGGCGTGCACGCTGGCACCGTCATTATTGCGATGCGTGGTGGCAGACGTGTCTGACAAGTGCGCGCCATTAATCGGTGGAACGATATCCCTCACGCCCTTATAAACACGGCGTCCCGTTTTGTGTGCATGGCTGGTAGGCTCCGCCTGTCGGAGGGCTTATACGGACACTGTTCGGCACCCCCGAGCAGGCCCCAAGTTTGGAGGCCCTCTCGGGGTGCCATACGGGCCGAACACTTGGGGGTTTCAGTGTGACAGATTTTCGTGTCTGGCCCGCAATGGGACTTGGGTGTGCTTTCGGGATGCCCGTGGAGATTCTCTAAGTCCACCAACTCAACAAAAACACACGCACACAAGACCTTCAAGGCCTCTTTGATGTGTTGGATTGACAAAATATATTAATAAACAAATTACAAGTTTGGATTATAAATATGGATCGAAAAGTGTTTGATTGGTCGAAAAACAATACAATTCGAGCTAAGAGGTTATTTGAGTGAATATAAAGTTCCTTTCAAGTTGAGTACATAAAAAACTAGAAGAAAATCTTAAAAATAAATCATGCGACTCAAACTAATAAAATCTTAAAGTTCTCAACGTTGTGAAAATCCAATTAAATTACTTTGAATCAGAAGAGCCCTAAACTAGTTTAAGTCAATCACTTATATCCAGTCTGAAGATGAACTCAAGCTAGATTACGTTCTTTTGAAGATCGTGTAAGCAAGTTTAGAGTGATACCTATCTATATAGGTACAGATTTTGATCAAAATTGATCTAAACTATCGTCTATTCGGCTAGATATATCCCTACGAGTGATTAGGTTGATCTTATTTTATACGTATATCTCCTAAACGGTTAGATGTCAACGGGGAACCTTCGTGGCTGTGAAGGTAAATTTAGTGTGAAGATCTACCCATAGCGATTGGCAATGGACTTCGTATTATTAGGACTTTGTGTCTGTTCTCCTCCTCCAACGAGGACGTAGGAGAGCCATGGATAAACCTTGTGTTTAGATTGTCTTAACCCTAACCTTATACTTTCATGTGATATATTTTCGAAACTTTACCTTCTATAGGATGGATGCTTAGAGCATCTCCAGTCGGGGCGCCCAAACGACCGCCCAAACGCCTTTGGAGCGTGCCGGACACAAAATCGCATCCACTCACGGCGCCCAAACGCGAATTCGGTCCGGCGCGGCCCAGTTTTGTGTCCGGCACGCCCAGCCCACGCCCTCAACTTGGGGAGGCTTGGGGCGGCCCCGGACGGAAGGAAACGCGACGCCACGTCGGCTCCCGACGCGCGGGCCACGCCTGGCAGTGAGACACGGACTATGTCTCATCGTTTTGTCGCCTGGTTTTATCCCCGTCTTTCATCGTTGCCCCAGTCGCCCCAATTTGCCTCATCGCCCCAGTCGCCCCCGCCGCCGGCTCCACTCCACCCAAACCTGGACGCCGGCGCCGCCGTTTGCTTCCTCTCCTCGACGGCCTTCGGTTCCGGGCACCGGCGATCTCTCCGCCGCTGTGCTGTATTCGATACAACCGTCCCCGGCGGTCTCTCCGCGACCCGTCCTGCCTGCAAGGTGTTCGGCGGATGGTTCGCCTGATTTTATCCCCGTCTTTCATCGTCACCCCAATAGCCGGCGACCGGTCGTTGAACAGTGGCCGCGTTGTATTGCAGATGGATAACGACGACGAGATGATGGCCGCGATGCTGTTGGAAGAAGAAGACGCCATCGCCGCGGAGGAAGATGAGAATATAGCAATTCTCAGTTGTCTTCTCCAACTTCAAGCCGACGAGGAAACCAATGCCACCCCAAAACGGGGAGGCTCGTCGTTCGGAAGGAAGAAGAGCAAGCCGAGGCAAAGAATGGAAGGCCATTGCATGTTAGTCTCGAACTACTTTGCCGAAGTTCCTGTCGCCACCGCCAAGAATTTCTGTCGACGCTTTCGGATGAACCGTGGATTATTCAACCAGATCGTGCAAGCTGTGAGGGAGTATGATCCATGGTTCAAGTTGAAGAAGGACGCCGTGGGAACTGTTGGTTTCTCGTCAATCCAGAAGTGCACTGCAGCCATGAGAATGCTTGCATATGGAGCACCTGCTGATTCTGTAGATGACTACCTACGGATGTCAGAGTCCACAATCATCAAGTCGATGTACAGTTTCTGCAGGGCGGTGATTGGTGTGTTTGGCCCAAACTATTTGAGAGGACCAAATGAAGAAGAAACAGCTCGGATCCTGGAACAGAATGCAGCTAGAGGATTTCCTGGGATGCTTGGGAGCATAGACTGCATGCATTGGAGCTGGAAGAACTGTCCATTTGGTTGGCAAGGATTGTACAAAGGAGGTTACAAAGGATATTGCAGTGTGGTTCTTGAAGCTGTGGCCGGTCATGAACTATGGATTTGGCATGCATTATTCGGCATGGCAGGATCACACAACGACATCAATGTGTTGCAGCGCTCTCCTGTGTTCGCGAAGCTAGTTGAAGGTCATGCCCCACCTGTCAACTATGTGGTCAATGGCCACGAGTACAACAAAGGGTACTACCTAGCCGATGGCATCTATCCAAAGTGGGCAACATTTGTGAAGAGCGTCCCCAACCCTCGCGGGAACAAAGCTTCTCATTTTGCCGCTGAACAAGAGAGCGCCAGGAAGGATGTCGAGCGGGCATTTGGAGTGTTGCAGCAAAGGTTTGCTATCGTTCGGTATCCTGCTCTGACATGGTCGAATGAGCAAATGTGGGAGGTGATGAATTGTTGTGTCATCCTGCACAACATGATCATCGAGAGTGAGCGCTATAATCCAGTGCATGATCATATGCCATATGACTTTGAGGGTCCTCATGCACAGGTTGATCACAACGTGCCGGCAGATTTCGCAGATTATATCTCAATGCATTTGGAAATTCGTGATGAAAATACTCATAATGCACTCCAAACTGATCTAACGGAGCATTTGTGGGCACGTCGGGGCATGGCAGCGGCAGAGGAGGAAGAGGAAGACGTTTGATCTTTATTTTATATATTTGAACTATTAAATATTGTATTTGAACTATTACATATTTATGTATGTTTGATTTTTCTTTTCACAAAATATTAAAATTCATGTAAAAAAAACCTTTTGGGGCGCCCCTTTGGGCGTCGCGAGTGGGGAACGCGGGCGCCCAAATGGCGCACCTTGTCCGGACAGTGCCCAAATGGCCTGTCCGGACAGCCTTTGGGCGCCCTTTTGGACGCCGCGACTGGAGATGCTCTTAGGGCATTGTAGGGACAAAAAGGAAAGAAGTTCGCTAAAATAACAAACTTTAAGTATATATTTGTAATCTCATCTTTAGATCAATGTTTTGTAGGTACCACGTTTGATCAGCCAAATTGACTTATACCACGATTCAAATTGCAAATTTCATTATGAATACCCCTTCTTATCAGTTGACTTATTTGATCACTTTGTCCATCTTTTGTTTTACTTAGCGGTTCCACATTACTAATATCTCTGTCCTTGTTGCAATGCCATCTCCTTTTTGTCTCATTGTACTGAAACTTAACTAGACCGTATATCAATTCGAGTCAAAGTTTCTCATCGCAAGTGAATTATGTCTGATTTATTGAAATATTTTCCGAAAAAATCCTTGGAGTCCTACTATTGAACAAAAAATTAGCTAAAATTTGAACATCAGGAACATTCAATATTTTTTGCAGATTGCAAGCTTCAATTTCCTTTTTCTTATTGGATGTCTTTGCAAGGAACAAACTTAAATTTTCAATTGGGAAAGTATAATTTGCATGCTTTAGCATGATGTGAAAAAACACAAAATTAACCTACATGCAAACTTAGCACAAATTAAAATTTTGGAACTAACCTTTTTGATTTTGCATTGCGCTTGTTGTAAAACCACTATGCTCTACGGTATCACACCGGGTCTAGGGCACTATGTTGTGCCGTGTGCCGACACAACCCAGGTCCAGTGTCTGTTAGCATAGTGCCATGAGCGACGACGTGAGGCCTAATACCATAATGCTTTTGGTGGGGGCGCTATGCTCTAAACCATGCAATTTCAATCCTGTGTAACTTTGATCTAGAATCAATTTTTTTTCCTATGAGTTACAAATAAAATTATATTTCTGACATTTGTCTTGTAATTTTTGGACATATAGAGATTATTTCATGAATTATTCTCTTACACTGGTTTATTTTTGAATGTTTAGACGATTTATAAACGAGGTCGTGAACCAATATTTCGTCCAACATTTAAAATTTTAGATCAATAGGAGTACCTTCCCGAGCTAAGCAAACACCCAGACTAGACAAGTATGTGGAGATCTTCGTGGAACAAGGGAGTATTTGGAGTTTCTGGATTTTTGGTGCTTCCATGACTTTCCCCTTCTTTTTATTAGTGACGTCGGACGCCCGCCATTGGCGCTCAGAAGTGGACTCTCCTTCAAGGGCTTGTTTGGCTGTCTGGATTAAATATTCCCGGAAAAATAATCCCGGCTAGGAATCTGAAGAACCAGGTGTAAAACCTCGAGATTCTATTCCCGACCTCCGGACTAGGGAAAATTCTCCCCGGGAAAAGTCCGGGATCCCCCCGGGATTGCAGTTACCAAACAAGCCCCAAAGAGGGCCATTCTCTGGGAGAATGGGAGATGTTTCTACTGGATCTCTAGTTCTATAGTGGAAGAGCACATATAATCACACCTACATGATAAGTTCATTCGTTGGGTTAGTGGCCACCGGCACTCCAACCTATCTACTTATATGGCAAGAAATCGAATGAAAAGGGCCAAAGTAGATGACTCTTATCGATAACTTGACACGGTCTAATGGTCAGGAGCTTGAATACCACTCACAGAACAACTCCTCCAAGAGAGCCTTGAGGCACTGAAACAGATAGTGAGACATTCTCTTTATTTTCTCGGCTCACTCGCGGTATGATATACGCACTGTCTATATCTACTGACCCCTAGTGGCACGCGTAAATCCTCCCTAGGCGACGATTGGGCTCGACATCGCTTAAACCATTGACCAACAATGCAGGTTGTGCAATCTATACTAAAAGTGCCGCTACACACTACACGCAAGATACAGTTTCGTCGCATACACCAATAGCCCTGTTCAACATACTTTCCCAATGGCGCTCATTCCCGGCAGGTGATTACGGGACTATGTTTCATAATCATATCTTCGTCTATCGAGAAAGATCCAACACACACAAGTTGTCAACCACAAACAATCAGGATGATAATATTTGCAACTAAAGATGTGAATCAAGCCCCCTCTATATCGGTATACCAAAAGTTTTGACAACAACACAGAATATTGGTTTACAAAGTGACTTGGAGAGAGCCTCAAGCAATAAGTATATATGGAGGGGAAAATCCGTGGTTGGGAACAAGTTGGTGAGGTTGTACTTATTAGTGAAAATATTTATATTAATTTGTAAAGGCTTGATAGAGACGAATGAATGGAGGTGATTATTAAAATTACAATATGACTTGGTGATAATATCCCCTACTCAAATAAATGTTTGCCTAGCTTTGCAAGGTACTCCTCTTGGTCTAGTTATTGGACAAAAACCTAGGTTTCAACCCCGTATACAAAATCATCAAGATTTTAGAAAAAAACAACATAAGATAATAATTCACGGAATATTCTATACTTCACCAAACATTAATAGACTTGTGACACTAGAAGGATAATTTTTTTTATCCGAAGTCGAAAAAAAATCATGTCATTTATATGCAGTATACAAGATGATTAGTTCCGAAAATATTTTGAAACAGGTTAGGGCACCTCCAACCGAGGCCCGCATACGGACACCAAAAGCGGACCGAATCTGTCCGTTTGGGGCAGACCGCGGACAGATTCTGGGCCTTTATCGTTTGGGGTGGGGGGTGCCCCCAACGGCCGGCCGCATTCTGTGCCCTGGTCTGGCATATGCCATTTTTTTTGCTATTTCGACAGAAATTTGTACATCACACTAAATATTGTACAAACTAAAATATGAATCGTTCATAAATAAGTAAAAAATATGGTCAAATATTACAATAAAGTTCGTACATAGGAATAAATAACATAGTCCACGCAATTAATGAAAATAAAATGAGGAGGAGGCCACTATTGGTTTCCAGATGAATCCACATATGCTCTACCAAATCATTCTGGAGACGTTCGTGTGTAGATTATCACGCATCTCATGATGCACGTGCATATACTGCTGGAACGTCGCCGGTCCAGGCGTAGGCTCAACCAACTCACCCTGAAATTCACATCCCTGGTCGAATAGCCTCGCATCATCACGTTCATCCTCAACGATCATATTGTGCATGATCACACAAACAGTCATCACCTCCCACATGACCTCCTTGCTCCATGTCATCACCTCCCACTCCCAATGCATACAATCTATGCACCCAATCATTTCAGAAAGACTCTACTCGAGTTCATCGTCAGAAGACGGGCAGTGTCTTCAACATTTGGCTCTCTCAAGTATTCACCACCAAACACCTGACTACAACTTCATAGAACCGATACATGGAGTCTAGGCAAGTGGACTCGCTCATGCGCAAATACTCATCAACGAGATCACCAGCTACTCCATATGCAAGCATCCGTATAGCAGCAGTGCACTTCTGATAAGAAAAGAAACCGAACGTACCAAGTGCATCTGGCTTGACCTCGAAGTAGTCATCATATGCCCTCACTCCTTCGAGTAGACGCATGAACACAGCCTTGACATCCGAAAGCGCCGACGAAATTTGTGGTCCGGATATGTTTGCTTGACGGGGTGAAAGTAATCCTTCCAAAGTTGGAAGTGACCTGTTTTCCTGTCACGATCCAACGCCGACGCCCTTTCAATGACCGAGCCGACATGCCGAGGTAGTGCGTCTTGATTGAAGTTGTGGATGAAAGTAGCAGCGACCATCATGATTTCGGTATCATCATCGGATGACTCATCCGACGTATCGATGAAGGTGTTGTAGAAGAACTCATCGTCGCTATCCATCTAAACAAAAGGAACGATCAAAATATGCAAAAGAATTTGTACCAGTTTGCGAAACGAAGAGAAAGAGGGTCCTCTACCTCGTGCAGGTTGGTAATCCGTCGAACACCTTCCGGGCGGCGGACTTCGCGGCCGAGTCAGGGCCAAAGGCCGAGCCTACAGACCTATCCCGGCGAGAAGTTTGTCCTCCGACTTCCCCGCGGTGTCCTCGAGGCCGGGGACGGGCTAATCTTCCCACTACCGGGGCCGGAGAAGATGAGGACAGCGGCCTTTGGAGAGCTACCCCGGGACAGGAAAACGGCGGCGAAGGGCAGCCCAGGCGACGACGAAAACGACGGCGCAGGGCAGCCTAGGGTTGCGGCTGACAAGTGCAGACGGCGACGAGGACGGACCAGGCGGCGGCGAGTGCGAACCAGGCGGCCGCCGGTCGAGATGTGGGAAGGGGTGGGAGGGGCGGAGTTGGTGTCACTGGCCCAAGACGGATAAGGGAGGACATAGGGCGGTCCGGGAGTCTATCCGTTTCTCCTCAAATTTGGACCAAACTTGGGCCAGGTTTGGTCCAAAACTCGTGTCCGCGCAGACAACGATCCATATGCAGTCCCCTGTCCGTTCGGCCAGATTTGGACTGACCCTTTCCGTATGTAGACCTCGGTTGGAGGCTTGTGTCTAGAATTGGTCTCGTGTGTTTTCGCTTTGCTTCGTCATGCGCATCATCCACGGCGCTGGACGCCCGCCAGAGTCCAGCTGCAGTCCATTGGAGCACGACCAGTGAGTCCATGTGGCAACGGGGACACTAACCACCGGGTATTGCTCAACCATAACCATCCCCGTCTAACAAAAATCTTACCATCCCCATCCCCGTTAACACTCACGGGGATAGTTGTTGTACCATAACCGTCCCCCGTCGGGTAGCAAATAACCATCGGTTATCCACGACATTGATTTTAAAAATGGACAGCATATCCCCAGATCTAGCTAAATAATTGGCAGTCCAAAAAAATTTAAACTAGCAAGCATATATCCTGGGTCAAGTGCATACATCACTTCATACATAACCAGCAAGCATTCATCATTTAAACTAGCACCTTCTATACAACCAGCAAGCATATATCATTAAAACAAGCACCTTCTATACAACCAGCAAGCATATATCCTAAAAAAACATCACTTGATATATAACCAGCAAACACATATCATAAAAACATCTCTATATAGCATAATCAGCAAGCTCAAGTGCTCAATTCTATCAAATACACTATACATCTACACAATATCCACTTAAACAACACTATTCGCCCAGATGCATCGTCACAAAATATGAAAAGATCAAAAATTTCCTCACCGATTTGGACTCGGGGTAGCAAGCCGGGCCTTGCTAGCAGTACCGCTAGAGCTGGCCGACGGAGAAGCCATTTTCTGGCGTCGAGGACGTTGGGCACCTTGCCAACGACCGGGGGTGCTCACGCTATCTGGATGGCGTAGCTGGTCGACGATGGAGGAGGCGGTGCGGTGAACTCCGCGGCTGACGGGGATTTCAGCGGGCGATCCTGGGTCGACGGCTGGTCCTGGGTCGACAGCGAGATTCGCAGCGAAGAGGACGAGCTCGCTGGAGGTCGTCGTCGCTGCTGCGGGCATGTGGGGACGGCGGGGCGGGCGGGCCGCCAGAGAGGGACGGCAGGGCGGGGCGGGCGGCCGGAGGGCGGTGTGGACGGGCGGGCGGAGAAGGACGGCGAGGAGAGATGGAGGAGCTGACGGCGAGGAGAGAGGGAGGAGCTTGCTGCTGCGTGCGGCGGCTGGGAGGCGAGGAGATGGACGGCGAGGCGAGGAGAGACTGAGAGAGGACGAGCAGCTTGCTGCTGCTGCGTGCGGCGGGCGGAGAAGGACGGCGAGGAGAGATGGAGGAGCTGGCGGCGAGGAGAGAGGGAGGAGCTTGCTGCTGCGTGAGGCGGCTGGGAGGCGAGGAGATGGACGGCGAGGCGAGGAGAGACTGAGAGAGGACGAGCAGCTTGCTGCTGCTGCGTGCGGCGGCTGGGAGTTGGGGAGGGAAAATGTTAGGGTTAGGGGAATAGGTGGGCGGGCGGCGGCTGGGAAGAGGGAAAATTTTAGGGATTTAGGGTTTTTTGGGGGTATATATATGTGTCTAACTCTCTCTGGTATTCTGCCCCCACATGTCATATCGGGTACCGGGTTTGTCGGGTATGGATAGTAGTGTACCAGATCCGTCACCGCAATAACCACTGGATAGTGTTTTAGCACCGATAAGAGCCCCACGGATAGTAATATGCAACCAAAACCATCCCCTAATAGGTGAATTAACCACCGGTTATCGGGGAAAGGATATCCATTGCCAAATTGACCAGTGAGTAACATTTGCAGACAATCTTCGACACCCACGGCGTGGACCACGCCTGCCACGCCGAACGCTGACCGTTTCCACCCCCCGCCACTCACGCACACCATCGTCCCCTCTGGCCCGTGACGTCTCGCTGTCCCTCGCTCCGGCGTCCGGTCCCCGGCCCCGCCCGCTCGCCAGGCGGCGCGCGGCCGCAGCTCGCCCGGCGCCCGCGCCCCCGTGACGTGACCTGTGCGTTTGCTGTCTCTGCCACCCCTGCGCTGCTCTCAGTGACGCGACGGCGACACCACCTCTCGCCTCGGCTGCGGCACCGGGCCGCCGGGCCGGGCTGGCTTTGACCGCCGGCGCCCAGCCACGTCAGATCTTAACTCCAGGTGGGGCCAGGGCTATTAAACCTGGATTTAATGCGCCTGAACCGTCACGCGCCGAGGGCTATGCTGCTTTTGGCCAGATCTCCTGTTTCAGTGCTACTCCTCTCTTTCACTGTGGAGTGGAGTATTGAGCGCAGCGCTGACCTTCAAAAAGGCAGAGAAGAGTGCAGTGTGCTCCAGCCGCTTCATTCACGGCGACGCTGCTAAGGTTTCACGAGGTAGGCAAACCTGAGTTAATGGAGCCTAGGCGCGTGTCGGACGGACTCTGTGACCAAACACGGGCTACTGGCCAAAAGCCAGCTCGTCGTGACGAGTGACATTTGCCCGGCGCGACGCCGTCGCCGGCAACAGATCTTGAGTAGTGTGCACGGCCGCGCGATCTCGGAGCGGGCGCCGCCGGCAATATAATGTCAGCAGCCGCGCGACCTCCTGGTTTTCGTTTCTCGTTTCCCCTACCTCGAGATTTGTCGGCTTGTTTTCTGTGGTCTTTGCGGCCCGCAGATCCGCGCTAATCCTGCATGGGGATAAGAGGTAGAGCGAGCAGGATAAACGTTAGCCATAGCGGGGAGATGATCCTTTGGAGGTTAAATATTATATTCGTACATGGGTGCAGTACGTTGGCAGAGCAAATGTTTGTTTTAGGATTCTCTTCCGACCAAAACTCTCGGAGAAGATCAACAATTTTCTCTAAGCATCTAGTCACGTAAAAGTCTAAAAAAGAAAAACACGCTACATGAGGTTTCTTACGAATAAATCACGAACAATGTTTGCAAACTCTGCATGATTTTCGAACAGCAGTCCGATGAGATCAAAGTTTCTTGTTAAACGCAAACGCGTAGTCTGATAATAAAGTTTACAAAAGAGAAACCGGTCAATTATTTTTACGAATAAATCATGAGCAATGGGCTCTTTCACGCGCGCACTGGTTCAGACAATTGATGTGCATCATACTTATACTAGTTTTGGACCATAATTCTTTGTAAATGCTTGTGTTTAAACCTCGAAATATTTAGAATCGCATAGGACTTGTGACTCTCACAACAAATGCTTATATTGTTTTACAAAGGTTTACAAGTGCAAGTTCTTATCTTTTAGGGTTATTTGTTGTATTTTTACAATATATATAAAATAACTGATTCTATGTTCATTCTAACATTATATTAATTTAGTTGTCCAAAAATAATCCTATATGATAAAATATTGTCTATGCGTGTATGTGTTGCAAAGAAAGAGGTGTCTACACATATATGATCATTTCACCATGAATTCTTTCTTATCTATTATAAATGGACGCATGGTGATTTTTATTTCCGAGGAAGACGAGGGACGGAATTCTTCCCACCGGTTGTTATATAACTTGAAAGAGGGTTGAGCTGCCCTTACAAAATGTTTGTGGAGAGGTACAAATCACGGGAGGGAAGAGAGCACAACCAGATTACATAGAGCTATTCAGAAGATACACACTCATGCGACGCATGGTAAACTGCATTAGTAGCACCTTGTTTTTCTTCTTCGCTCACTTCCGGTATGATATATGCACCTTCTATGTCTACGGATGCGGGCTTAATCTTTCCGAGCCTCGATCGTTGGGTCTATGATAAACTATAATGAGTTAAGATGTGTTGCCCCTTGGGTCGCACCCTGTGTTTTTATAGGCTGGTTAACCAACACCGGTAGGATTACAACTTGACTTACAAGGAAGAAATGAACAATGTTGTGGCTGATATACACCATGCAGTTAGGTTCAGTTAGGATACAAGTTCTAGAAGACAGCTACAATACTAACTAACAGGGTCAACTAGCCATCACTTAGACCGGCGTCTGGCAACACTGGTTCTGAAGTGTGAACCGTGATGCTACCAACTAAGCACAAGATAACGCCTTGTCGCGTACACAATCAAGATTGTTGAACATACTTTTCCAATGACGCTCATTCCTAGCAAGTGAGTTTGTGACCACGTTCATACATGTCCTTGTCAGTCGAGCAAGATCTAACCCACAAAAATTCTCGATGAAAATAACCTAAGTTTAAGATGATACAACTTGTAACTAAAGATATGAACCACACCCACTCTATGAGGGAGAGCGAGTCTTAAGCGACAAGTATATATGGAGGGTAAAATGCTTGGTTGAGAATAAGTTGATGAAATTGTACTTTATAGGTTTTTTTAGGTGGAATTCTACTTTATAGGTGAAAGTATTTACATCAATTTGCAAAGGATTAATAGAAAGGAATACATGGAGGTGATAAGTTGTCGCTTGTAGTTAGAGAGAGGGAGGGAGAGTGAGAACGAGAGAGTGTTGACAAATATTAAACACGGTTCATGGCGAACTATTAGGGCTAGCCCAGCGATAAAACGATTGTGTCCTATTTGGAGATAAAACGATTGTGTCGACACAATCATGTTGTCTTATACTAGTACTGAAACCATTGACACTTTGACAATACGTGCTTATCTCATCACTGACCATAGATCTCCCTTTATTTAATTAAACTAATGCAACATATTATAATGTTCTTTACACGTGCACAAGCTGACGTGCTGGGTGGAGCTGGACATGATTTTCGAGGAGGCTCCATGGGCCAAACTACACATCAACCTCGGTCAAGAGGCTCCATGCTCTGTCGGGACGTGAATCTCGAGTGGTTTGCACCCCGGACCCGTGGGATGGAGAAAGGTTCAGTTGGCTCGATGATTGGTCATTACTTTCGTCTCCATTCGTGGTTCCTGGCCACTTTCCCTCGGAGCTCGCCGAAGAACAGAACAATGGTGCTTTGATAGATCTTATTCGCCTATCGATCAGCTTACACGCTTCCACCTCGGAAAGCTAGCACGAGCAGTAACAAAAGAAGCTAAAAAGAGATCGCACCAATCAGAGAGTGCTATAGATGGAAGCAAATCCCGCACCAACTCCTAGGAATGGTCCGAGGTCAATGGGCAGGTCGCCGTCGCAGAAGTTCAGATCATCTCCCTGCGGCACGTCGCCGCCGTCATACCGCCCGGCTTCAGCTGGCGCGACGTGGACGCGCGCGTCATGCCGGCCGTCGGCGGCCAACGCACGTCCACGTCGGGGACGTGAACACATTTCCGTAGCTGGCTCGGCCCCCGCCGTCGTCGCGTTGCGTTCCGTCCCATGATTTTTTTTTGAAACGTGGGGCAAAAACTTTGCCCCTTATATTAATTAAGAAGAAAATTGCAAGAAAGAAAGTTTGTTTGTGTCCCAAATATTACAAAACAACTACTCTCGCGGCATCAAGTTGTCCAAATTTTTGGCACCCGCGAGAAACCAAAGACGAGCCTCAATCTTAATTCTATCCAAAATGACAAAGGGTGGAGTGCTCTTGTTGCGAAACACTCTAGCATTGCGCTCATTCCAAATCTCCCAAGTGATGAGCAAGGTGAGGGAAGCGACGGCCTTGCGATTTGGAGTGGTGCTTGTCATCAAAACCCACCACTCGTTGAAGTTTAGGCTTGGCCAATCCAACGTGGTCACATTTTGGATTACAAGCCAATCTTTAACGAGGTCCCATAGCCTTCTAGTGAGTCGACCATGAACAAAGAGATGCGTGGTGGTCTTCGTTGTTTGCTTGCAAAATGGGCAAAGCCCGCAATTTGGCCACCCTCTTTTCGCCAAGCGATCCGCCGTCCAAATCCTTTTTTGGTTTGCAAGCCAAGCAAAAAACTTGGTCTTTGGAGGAGCCCACGGTTTCCAAACCGAAGTTTCCATAGAGGAGGATATAGTTCCCATGAATTGCATGTTGTAGGCCGACTTCGCCGAGTACTCCCCATTTTCCGTAAGCTTCCAACGAATCTCATCATTCATGTTGGGGTTGAGGCGAAAGTCGTTAATCAAGACCCAAAGCTCCACAAATTGCGCAAAGTGGGCTGCGGTGAACTCCTCATCAAGACGTATCCTTCCAACCCAACTTGCATCAAGCATGGCGGCACCCACGGAGCAATTTTTCTTTGCGGAAGATGCATAGACAAGCGGTGCAATGCTTTTTGGTTGTCTACCCCCCAACCAAGGGGCATGCCAAAAGGGGTTTTCAGGCCATTCCCAATGGTGATCGTCGTGGCGGCATAGAAGAGTTCCATGTCCTCGTTTGTGCAAGGGTTTCCGGAGCCAACCCAATTATTGTTGGCATCTTTCCATTCAAGCCACGGCCACCGCAACCTCAAAGCCGAAGCGAACTTCTCCAAGTGGAGTATGCCAAGCCCACCCATGCTCTTGGGGCGGCACACTAACTCCCAATTCACCTTGCACTTTGCACCCGTTGTTGTATCCTTTGCCGACCAAAGGAAAGCCCGTTGAAGCTTTTTCATGAATTCCATAGTTCCCGGTGGGATAATGAGAGGTGTCAAGTAGTAGATAGCTTGAGAAGCGATGACCGACTTGACAAGGGCCGCCCTACCGGCCGTGGCAATGTATCTACCATTCCAAGTGGGTAGCTTGCCGGCGCATTTGTCTTCGAGGTGTTGAAAATCCGACCTCTTTAAGCGCCAAACCGAGAGCGGGTGAAGCCGTTTGAGTTTCATGATTTTCATCGGCACGGCTGGTATCTGGTAGAGATGCCCTTATATTAACGGGATAATTTCCACGGATTGCTAAAAAGACATAAGTACCAAACAAGTTCTGAAAAGGAGCTTAGTACTCCCTCCGTACAAAAATAATTATCTTAGATTTACTAAAAAGTGAATGTATCTAGACATGAAACATGTATATGTACATTCACTTTTGTACAAATTTGAGACACTTATTTTCGGACGGAGGGAGTATGAGATATGCCACCGTCTATATCTACAGACCTAGTGATGCGCCTATATTATTCCCGGTCTCGATGACCGGGTTAGCTCGCCACTGTTTTGACTGGCGAACAATGAGGCAGCTTCTGCCTTATATATCAAAATTATGTCTACTTACTACACATGGTATGGTTTCGTTGCATATAGAGGCGACATTGTTTAACATACTTTCCCAATGACGCTTATTCCCAATAGGTGAGTTTGGCACTATGTTTCATAATCATGTACTTGTTTATCGAGTAAGATCCAACCCATACGAGATCTCAACAAAAAACAACTAAGTTTGGTATGATAATACTTGAAACTAAAGATGTGAATCACACCCTCGAGATCTCAACAAAAAACAACTAAGTTTAGTATGATAATACTTGCAACTAAAGATGTGAATCACACCCTCTCTAGATTGGTATGGTAAATTTTTTGACAAACGACCACAGAAAATTTGTTCAAAATTGAGCCTCAAGCGATAACTATATATAGGGCAAAATGCATCGCTAGGAACAAATTGATGAGGTTGTACTTAGCAGGTGTGAACATTTATATCAGTTCCTAAACGGCGTGTCACTTGGGAGAGAGAGAGATGAGAGAATTCCTTATTGACACTACATTAAAGTCGCTTTCCTTATTTGGCCCTAGGAAAAAATTTCTTCCCAATTTGACATCTAAACTTAATTTCTTTCCTTACATGACACTCTAGTTCATTTTCAGCACTAACAGTGTTAAATAGGATTATGAAAAAACTCTTTTGCCCTTGATAAATTATGTGACAAAAAAAAGTGTGCAAGTGTTTGTAACGTCTAGTACTACATTGCGATGAAAATTGAGCATGCTTTCCATTTTTTTCTGCTCACAGCCGTACCAATCCAAGTCACAACGGGAGAGCACGGTCAGTTCCTCGTGAAGTTGAAGTTGCCACATGGGTCCTGATGAAGAGCAGTGTGCCGCTGAACCAGAGCCTGGACGAGGCCTCGTCGAACAAGGAATGGAAACAACTTCTCGGGTGGAGCTCCGCCGTGCTGCTACCGGACAAAGGTGCAGGCTGCACCTCAAGGGATAGCTCCGGCGTCGTGCACTGGCCCCTCCGACGGTCGGACCTGAGTACCCGACGACCCCTTCCTCAACTCCTAGCCGCTAGTAGCCAGAAGTGCAGCATCGATTCACAGCCCAATTTCTTCAGGCAGACAACGAACAGGGACGTCCAGTTAACAGATTTCTCAACTCCTTGCCGCGGGCTTCGAGTAGAGCTGGGCGGGAAGGATGGCGGAACCTCGACGAGGCCCACGTCGCCCGTCACCGCGCCTGGAAACGACGACCCAAGGAGCCCGGCGTGCACGCAGAGAGGACGTCCCGGACGGACGGTCACCTCCGCGGTCGGCGTGCTCCCGCCGGTGGCGTTCGTGATTACGTCGACGAGCGTGAGGTCCCAACGGCCGTGGTCGAAGTACATGTGCGCCTCCGACGCGGTGGCGCACCCGTGCCTGGGCCGGCCGACGCAGTCATGCCCGCGCTCAGGGAAGAGATCGGATCTGTTTTTTTTTCCCCTTTTTCCTTAGAACGGGTCTGGTTGGCTGGGTCGGTGTTAGGGTATTTTGGTCCAACATGACGGCAAAACTTAACGGCAGAGACGGTAGTGTCATGTAAGGAAGAAAAATAAATTTAGATGTCAAATTGGGAAGAAATTTTTACCCAGGGCCAAATAGGGAAGACAATTTTAAGGCAGTATCAAATAAAGAATTCTCTCAATATTCAAACAATTTCAAGGTGATAGGGTCTAGCGCTGACCTTTAAAAAGGGAGATTAGAGTGCAGTGCTAGAAATGCCAGATTGTTAATGACGTTTGCCGTTCGACGCTCCGGCCGCTTCATTCACGGCCTAAATGAGACGCTGCCAAGGCTATGAAGAGATCAAGTAGGCTAACCTGATTTAATGTAGCCGAGGCTCGTGTCGGACTCAACGAGCTAACGAGCGCTTCTGGCCAAAAGCCACCTCGTCGTGAGTGACACTGCCCGGCGCGACGGCAGGAGGGGGCCCCGCCGCCGGCTGTACTGTGCTGATCTCTGGGTCCGTGGAAACGGAGCTCGGAGCGAGCGCCGCTGGCAATGTCAGCAGCCGCGCGCGCGACCTCCTGGTTTTCTTTTCTGGTTTCCCCTGTCTCGAGGTTTGTCGGCTTGTTTTCTGTAGTCATTGCGGCCCGCTGATACGCGCTGATCCTGCATGGGGAAAAGAGAGGTAAAGTGGCCAGGATAACGTTAGCCGTCGCGTGGAGATGATCATTTTGGTGGTTGATTATTGATCCAAGCTTGCAGTGGGCAGGGCAAAGCAATTTTTAAAAAACACGAGCAGTGTTCCGAAATTCTGCTTCATTTCCAAACAACACTCGGCCGAGATCAAAAGTTTTCTGTTAAACACGTAGTCCGATAAAGTTTACTAATGAAAAACTTTTTTTTTGCGAATTACTAATGAAAAACTAAGTCACATAGGCATTTTTAATGAAGAAATCACGAATGTCTGCGTATCAATTGGATGACATGTGGCACACTGCCAATGAAATAATCCCGTTCATAAGAGCAAATGTAGCAATCCCTTGAAAGCAAATTTGACCCTAAGAGCATGGCTTCATTTGGAGTCACCATTCTCCTCATTTTGTACAACCGTATAGATGTGAGCTCTTTCATTAGAGATCACTATTCTTATTTTTTCCATGTATCTCCCCTTCGTATGACAAAATGGTCAGCCTCTTATTAGACTTGTTCTAAAAAAACATCTCTCTCTCTATTTATGTTCAGATGTATTATGATCTACCATAAAAACAGACTATATTACCACTAAATCTGATAACAAGCAAACATATCCAACAAAATTCCCCTCCATCGGTCTTATGCAACGTAGTATTATGATGTTCTTTACACGTGCAGAAGCTGACGTGCTGGGTGGAGCTGGACATGATTGCGCGGAGGCATCGTGGACCAAATCACCACACAGTTCACGTGAACCTCGGTCAAGAGTTAGATTTTCGTGGCACTTGCTCTGTCGGGACGTGAATCTCGAGTGGTTTGCACCCCGGCCCCGCGGGATGGAGAAAAGGTTCAGTTGGCTCGATGATTGGCCATTGCTTTCGTCTCCAGCTGGCGCGACGACGTGGAGGCGCGCGTCACGCCGGGGCGTGCAGCCGTGCACACATTTCCGCATCTGGCTTGGCCCCAGCCGCTAGCTAGCCTAGCCTAGCTAAGCGCCTCATTCTCGACAAGTGAGTTTGGGACTATATATATATATATATGTTTCATAAGAGCAAGTACAATAAGTTTATGTAAGCAGACTATAAGGATTAAAATAATATTTGTTGGATGACATGGAGAAGAGAGAAGAAGTGAGAGAAGAGGAGTGGGCTCTCATGTAAGAGCCAGCTCTAGCACGTGCTTCTATGCATTTTGTGAGAGTGGGAGGTAGGCCACATCTTAATAAAGTAACACATTTTTATATTTAACTATTGTACATGTTGACTATATGGCTGGCTATATATGACATGACAATCTCTTATAGCCAACTGTTGGCTGTACTATTATACTTGCTCTAATCATGTCCTTGTTTATGGAGCAAGATCCGACCCACACAAGATCTCATCCAGAAACAACTAGGAATGCTAATACGTGCACCTAAAGATATGAATCACACCTAGTCTATATCGGCTGGCTTGAAAGTGAACCTCAAGTGATAAGCATATATAGAGAGCAAAATAGCATGGTTGGGAACAAGTTGATGAGGTAGTACATACTTAGTAGGTGAAAGTATTTGGATCAATTTGCTAAGGGCTGATAGAGTGGAACACATGTAGGTAAGTTGTCACTTGGAGAGAGTATTGATAAAATATCCAAACATGGTCCATGTCGAATAGGATACAGGCTAGATAATAAAATCAACCCGACCTTACAGTATCACACCAAGCATTTGGCAACATGAAAAGTAGACAAAAGGTAACTAAATGTTAGCCTACTAAGTCACATCTACCGACAAACAATTTCAAGGTGAAATGTGCGTTGTTGTCTCAGCCAATCTCTCATTTTATTTTGTTTACTTCTGTTCTCTAAATAAGTGAGGTTGGATCAAGAACATCTTTATAACCTAAGTTCATATGACGTGAATTTGTTAAAAAAAACAATGCGGACAAAATATATGTTTGAAAAAGTAAGGAAAAACAACAAACATATTAGTATAGGTACAAAATTACAGTTCTATTGTAAAGTATGATCATTTTTGGCTTGAGTACAAAACTACAAATAGAAAATTAGTGCCATACCAAAATCGTCATTACAAATGATGTTCAACTTGTGACATATAGAACACCATTACGTAATTTCACGCATGTTAGGTATCGTCATATAACATGGAAGGGTGAGTTTCTACTCAATACCTATACTCATGTTGTTTAAGATTCTAAAGCAAACTCCTTTCTCAATTAAATCGTAGATAAACTATATGCAATTTGTTTTTCAACATAAAATTTACTTATCAAGCCGTTTAATTCCATTTTTACACCTAATTACGAGATTCTCACAATCTTTACCTCATGTCAGAAATATTTCCACATTTTATCCCTTCGTCGTGACTCTGCTAGTACTTACCCCATTATATATTTTTCAAACAAAATGTTAGAACATTTCCGCTCTTTTATTATTTTCCAAACGGAAAATCTATTTATAGGGCGCCCTGAAATTATCAAAAGCGCCGAACCCTGTCTCGCCGTTGGATCTGCTTCACGGTCCCGATCAGGCCGCTGACCTCTTCTTCCTTCTTTTACGCGTGCGTCGTCCCCAAACCGTTCCACATCAGGCCGCTGGCCTTTCCCCCTCACCGAAACGCAACGACGCGCCGCCGCCGACGATGCCGTGCTGCTACAACGCCGGCGCCAGCCGGCTCCTCCAGCCCCAACGCCTTTCATCCCGGAATTCTCTCATGTGGCCTTACTCACCGCGGCCGCTCGTCCTCTCCCGGCCAGCGACGGTGATGGCGACGCGCCCCACCAAATCGATATGCTGCTTAGGAAGCATCAAATGTGGTGCCCGTGAAGGGCATGGCTGCATCGAGCTCACCATCGACGAACGGTTGTGCCGGCTAAGTCGACGTCACCATCAAGGTATCGACCTCCGACTGGTTTCGTGCAGAGCGGAGCTTTTGCTACCTTCCGGCGTTGAATCCAGGACGACTCCCCCTCCCGTGCCTGGACATCTCACGGTGTGCTTCTCTGCATCGACCTACTTCCCCATGTTATGATGTTCAGCTTGTCGTGTTGTTATTGTGTGGATGGATCTAATATCTATCATTCTGTCGTGTGTGGAACTATTTTCTTAGAGCATCTATAACATATCCTTTTGAGATCCCGTTAAAACTTGTTTGGCGGTACCACGTGGGCTGCGGCAGAACTGTAATAGTAAAACGTAAAACGGCGCAGACGATTAGCCCAACAATAAAATGATTGTGTCGATACAATCATGTTGTTTTATCGTACTGAAACCATTGACACAGTACTACGCCGTGCTTATCTGACCCGTGACCATGGATCTGACTTTATTTAGGTAAGTAATGCAACATATTATAGTAGTGTTTTTTACACGTGCGCAAAAACTTTACCCTTGTGAGGCAACACTAATTTTTTTAATAATATTTTTTTTAACAAATTTGACAAATAATACACGTTTTCGATAAGTTTTAAAAATAATACAACCTCGACTGTGCCGTAACTGATAGGCCCTGGTCGGCCACGGCGTAACCGGTGGTAGGCTGGTCGGTCGACAGCAGCCAGCCGGTCGGGACCTACTCGGCCACGGTACGGCCGATAAGCCTGCTCGGCTCCAGCATAGGGCGACCGGGGCTGATCGAGCGAGCCAGCCAGCTAGCTGCCATGCATGGACGCATGAGAGAGCTGCGCGAGCAATGCACGCATTCAACGCAACGCGCATGCACGCATGGATCAATCCGTTCCGAGAGCACGTCGTCACGACGTCGGAGCCGTTCCCGGCGAGCGATCGGAGGGCCCCTGCGGCTAGCATGCCCCGGCGGCGATGTGCGGCGTTATTTCCGGCGAGCGCACGGAGGGCCCCTACGGCTAACACGCAGCGAGCCGCACGCGCGTTTAGCTAGCTAGCTAGGATTCACTGGACTCCCGCAATTAACATGGTTAGAGCATTTTCAATAGACGCGCTAATTTTTTTTCTTCTAATTTTAGCCCGCCGCTGTCGCGCTTCACCAGGCGCGGTAGAATGCACCGCGCGCGAGCAGCCGGCGCTAGGCAAATATGGAACCAATATGAGAAACAAATGTTGATTTCAAACATAAAATAAATGTAAAATCATGACTTGAGCAACAAAGCATAGTTCAAATTCCTGTCATAGTTCAAAATCACCAAACGACAAGCAAGTTCATGACAATAAAGTTCACACAACTAAATGAAACATCAACAATCATGCCCCCATCTTCTTCCTCTTCATTTTCTTCCTCCTCCTCACCTTTTTCGTCCCCATCATCTTCAAGCGCCCCATCATCATTGTCAACTCGGACGGTGTTCCCACTATCTCGAAATGCACCATCCGAAGGCACGGGAGGCACAACGGAAACATTGCCTCCACCCATAGATGCTCCTTTGTCACCCGGAGGTGCACTCATCCCTACAATGTCTCCATATGCTCCCATGCCAACTGTGCACTCATCCCTCCCATGGCGCCCATGCCTCCAAATCCTCACATTCGAAAATTCATGCCTCCCATGCCTCCAACGCCTCCCGGAGGTGCTCCCATGCCTCCCATGAGAGACCCAAAACTCATGCCACCCATGACGCCCATCCCTCCCATTGTAGCTCCCATGCCACCAAAAGCCTCCCATTGTAGCTCACATGCCTCCCATTGTAGCTCCCATGCCACCCAAGCCTCCCATGGTAGCACCAACGCCTCCCATGCTTCCCATGCCCATCATTTTTTTGGATCACGAGTTGATCACGGCATAGGTTGAGGTACTCCTTTTGCCTATCGTCGAAGTGTGATGTGTCCATGAAGAAGAGATACTTCTCATATTCCATAAGCCTTCCTTGCTTCTCCATTTGCAATTTCTTCTCCTCCAATGCCACCCTCCTCTCCTCCGCAGCCACATTTCTTGCTTCGGTCGCCGCCTCTTGGGTCCTAGCCACCCTCCTCTCCTCTTGCGCTTCCTTTCTTGCTTTCACCATTTACTCCATACCATTCTTTAGCTCATCTTTTTCTACTTTCTTCTTCTTCTCTTTTGCTTGTTTAGCTCCCGTTGGTCTTCTTGGCTTGGAGTAGGCAAACGAGTTTGGCGTAGGGCTCCTCTTGGCGCCGTCGCTCGATGCCTCATCATCATCTATGTTGAACACCGCATCAATAGTTGGAAAGTTATTTGGCACCTCTAAGCCATCACACTTCTTCCATTTCTCTTCATCCGTCAACACATCGTAGCAATGGCCCAACACAAATGATTTCCCTTTCTTAACCTTGCTTTTCTTGATCTTCTTCTCTTCTCCACGAAACAAGTTTTGTGCAATATTGAGCTATACATTGAAGAGAACAAATTATAACACAAAATAGAGAACTAGCAATGAAGTTGCCACACAAAGAAATGCCACTTACCATATCTATATCATTAGTACCACTTGGGTTTAGGGCGTCAACCGCCGTCATTGCCGCCGACCACTTTTGACAATCGGTGTTTATCAACGACCACCGGGACCGAAGAGATCTATTGCTACGCTCAATTCCACTATTGTTGCGCGTGTCAAAGTACACCTTCATCCTATCCCAATATGTATTAAAAGTTTGGGCCGTCGCAACGGCGGCATCCAAGGACACATTCAACCATGCATTGCATAGCAAAATGTCTTCTTGCACGGTGTAGTTGTCCGACCTTCCTTTTGGTGCATCCACCAAACCCTCACCCTCCTCATCCACTTCTTCATATTCATGATCATCTTCACAGGCGCGGCTTGCGGCCCTACCGGCGGCGCTGTTGGAGGCTTCCTCACGCGCTTCGCAGCGGCGTCCACCTTCTTCCCCTTCTTGGTTGTCGTCTGCGCCGTCGCCGCCGCCAACGGCCGCTTGGAAACGACTTTGCGCGGCTGCGCAGCGGGCGGCTGCGCGACACCTCCGACGGAGTTCGCCCAGGGCGCCATGAAGAGGCCGCGCGCCAGACCCATGCTAGGAGTTGGTGCGGCGCCGGCGACGGAGGTGGTCAACCCCGCCCTAGGGTTTGCGGCAGCGCCGGCGGCCGAGGGGTCGCGGATGTAGGGAGGGGTCAGGGGAATGTCAGAGCGGCCTTCCATCGCCAGAATTTCGCCGGCGGCGGCGCGGGAGGGGCGAAGGCGGGAGATTTCAGGGTGGCAGGTTGTCTCTCGCGCGCGATTTTACTTTTCCCCGCACGCTGGACCGGACGCCCCAAATACGCAGCTTTCAGTCCCGCTCCGTCCAGCGCGCTGGCCCCTTTTAAGCGCGGGTTATGCCGCGGCCGGCCGCTGGAGCATTGTTTTCGGCCGCGCGCGCTATATTGACGGTTTTTTGGGCACGCGGCTTATTAAGCGCCTCTGTTGGAGATGCTCTTAGCTAGCTAGCTAGCATGGATTCCGCTGGACGAGAGCGTCGCGTTCCCCTGCTGCTGGCCATTCCTGGGAGTTGTCGGTTACGCCGTGGCCGACGGGCTAGTCTAGTCGGCGTAGTTAATTGCTGGTCCAGACACTTATCGGCTATGCCGCCGCCGATAAGTGCTGGTCTGCTTGGCCACGGCGCTGCCGAGGCTGTATTATTTTTGAAATTTTCTCAAAGTGCATATTATTTGTTAAATTTATTAAAAAATGTATTATTTAAAAAAAAGCTGAGGCAGCCGGCTGGAGCTGGAAATGATTGCGCGGAGGCTCCGTGGACCAAATTACCCGGCTCACAGCGCACGTCGAGCTCGGTCAAGAGTTGATTTTCGTGCGCTTGCTCTGTCGGGACGTGAACCTCGGTCCCGCGGAATGGAGAAAAAAAGTTCAGTTTACGTGTGCAGCTTGTGTTTGGCGTACTGATTGGTCATTGCTTTCGTCCATTCGTGGTTCCCGAGTCCTGACCAGCTTTCCCTCCGAGCTCAACAAGGGCGCTTTCGATCGATCTCATTCGCCGATCGATCGGGAAACACGCTTGCAAGACCGTTTTCCAACTCCGCAAGCTAGCACAAAGTAGTAAGAAAAGAAGCTAAAAAGAGATCGCACAAAGTACGAGTGCTAAAGATGGAAGGAAATCCCGCACCAACCCCCGGAAAAGGGCCCGAGTTCAACGGACTCTTTCACACACGCGGCGGTTCAGATCGCCCTGCACGGCCAGCGCGCTCGCTGCACGTCGCCGTCGTCGACCGCGCCATAGTCACGCCGGCCAGCTTCAGCTGGCACGACGTGGACGTGCGCTTAAAATCCTCACGCGCATGACGCCGGTCGGCGTGCACAAATTTCCGCAGCTGCTAGCTCAGCTCACCAGCGACAAAGCCAGCGGTCGCGTTCAGACTCCCGGACTGCCGCCGTCGTCGCGTCCCGCCTCCCGCGGCAGCTCTCGCAGGGTGCACAAGTTAACGCAGGGTTATTCGAGTTGGAGGAACTAGCTAGTGTCACCACGGTGTGCTCAACCAGGTTTTTAACAGGAAAAAAAATACGGGTTGCTCGACTCTATCGAGATGACAACTCGACTGTGAACTGCCAGCGAATTTTTACAACCTAGTTACATCAGATTTCCCCTTTTGAGACTTACCACATCTCTTATTTTTATGTTTCATGTAATCACGAAAACTTTACGTAGCTTGGTAGAAACTTCTCCATGAAACTAAAAAAGTTTTGACCAGACATGACCTATGCAAAAAATGAGAAATGGGAACACCACTTTACACATTGCGAATGGTTATATTGTTTTACCAAGGTTTGAAGGTGTAAGTTCTTCTTGATTTTTATATTTCTTAGAAGATCAATACACAATACCTGATTTATCTCCATACCAAAATTAGATTCATTCGGTTGTTCAACAATAATATCTGATAAAATATTTTCCGCACATGTATGTGTCGCAAAGATAGAGGCAACTATAAGCTTCTGGCATTCTATATGCACCGTCTATATCTATGGACCCAACAGCACGCCCGAATCTTTCCTAGGCTCGACAATTGGACTAGCCCGCCACCGCTTAGACCGGCGACCAGCAATGCAGGTTTTCTCAGTGTACACCAAAATTGATGCTATCGACTACACACACGATACTACATTGTCGCGTATATGGTTGACATTGTTCTACACACTTTCCAAATGATGCTCATTCACAGCAAAGAGTCCGGGACTATGTTTCCTAATCATATCTTTGTCTATCAAGCAAGATCCACCCCATACAAGTTCTCAACGAAAAACTACTAAGCCATACTACTTGCAATTGCAACTAAAAATGTGAATCACGCCCACTCTATATCCTTACGTATCGCAATAGTTTTGACAACGGGCATAGAAAATTGGTTGAAAGCTGACAGGAGCGAGCCTCAAGCGATAAGTATATGGGGAGCAAAAATGTGTGGTTGGGAACATGTTGATGAGGTTGTACTTAGTAGGTGAAAGTGTTTATATCAATTTGTAAAGGACTAGAATATTCAGACACAGTTCATGTCAAACTATTAGGCACATGCTAGCTAGGTAACAAAATCAACCATGGAGTGAGATGCAACAGTCACCACAAGCATTTGGCAACATGAATGTACTCGCAAAGTAGACAAAAGGTAACCAAATATTAGCCTAATTAGTCTCATCTATCTTGAAACAAATTCAAGGTGATATGTGCCTTGTATTTGTTTTCTCATCCACTCTCCCATCTATTGATTTCAGTTATCTAAACAGTGTAGCAACACATCTCTCAAATACTCTTCCAAGCAAGTGGGTTATTTGCATGCTCAGAATTAATTTGCTACACTATTATGTGATTTACTATGACTAGACGGATATATATCACATCACGTTCTATTATCCATACTGAGGTAGACATAGAAAAGTAAAAATCATAGGAGCTCTCAAATTTCGGTCATTATCTAGTTGCTTAGTACAAGTCTACTCCATCTAACACACATGTCCCCCCTCTCGCGCCCTAACATACTAGTATGATCAGAACATATATACAGGAATGGGTAATGATATGCATCCAAAAATACATCAAACACATACTGAAGTTGTAACTCATATCAAAAGATCCACCATAGTGCAATACAAATAGTATCATAATCATGCAAGCTACCGACATAAACCCGTAGTCCACGGGTGAACTACTCCCAGCTTATCATGATGACGATGAAGAACATGCTAGAGAGGTCGGAGGTGCAACCGAGGCTGACTCTGATAGCGATCCCCTCCAATCTTCGTCAGCGGCGAGGAATCTGTCTGATGTTTTGGTATTTCGATGATGGCGCCGCCTTCTCTCTGGAAGCCGCAAAGGAGACCCCTAATATAGGAGTTTCAGGTTAAAATATGGAGGCAAGTGAAAGAAGGGAGGCAATTGGATGGTTGAGGGCTTGGATACCCCCTCGGTACGCTTAGTCGGCGAGAGAAGAGGGAGGAGAGAGGTCACGGCGGACGGCTGGGTCCAGGAAGAGGTCGTGCCTGAGCGCCGTCATCGCCGAGAGAAGAGGGAGGAGAGCGGTCCGGCGGACGGCTCGGTCCAGGAGGAGGTCGTGCCTGAGTGCCGTCGCCGCCGAGAGAAGAGGGAGGAGAGCGAGCTCGTACGCGCCCGCGACGGCGTCCGTGGGCGCTTCCACGGAGAGAGATGGCCCCCCACCCGTCCCTGTTGCGGTCAAAATTCGTTTAGACGGATTCTGGGCGATTTCTAACGCCGCGCCTTAGCTGGACATGATTGCGTGGAGACCGTGGACCAAAGTACCCATACGTGAGACCTCGGTCAAGAGTTGGTTTTCGTGGCACTTGCTCTGAACCTCGAGTGCTTTGGCAGGGCGATCGATGTGCAACCTCGGCCCCGCGGAATGGAGAAAAAGTTCAGTTTACGTGCAACCTGTGTTGGCGTAATGATCGGTCATTCGTGCTTCCTGATCAGCTTTTTGATAGATCTTATTCGCCGATCGGGAAACACGCTCGCAGGCCGTTTTCACGTCTGAAAGCTAGCACAAAGTGGTGTAACAAAAGAAGCTAAAACGAGATCGCACCAACTGCGAATTAAGCGCTGAAGATGGAAACCAAATCGAGTCTTTCACACGCTCAGCTGTTCGGATCATCGCCCTGCATGGCCAGCCCGCGCGCTGCACGTCGCCGTCGTCATGCCGCCCGGCTTCAGCTTGCGCGACCAGCCCACCAGCGAGACCGCCCGGCCGTCGTCGGCTCGTCGCGTTGCGTTTCGTCCCGCAGCAAAGGCGCGCGCGGATGGGCGCCGTGCCGCCGTTTTTCATCGGTGCGGCCGAAAGCTGTCTCCGACGGCGGGTGATGTCGACCAAAGCTGTGTCCTCCATCTGAACCCTGGCATCGCTCGACTGGATCTGCGTACGCTCCATGTCATACTTCGATTGCTCGACTCTTTAGAGACGACAACTCGACTGTGAACCGCGAGCGAATTTTTACAACCTAGGT
The DNA here is from genome assembly GCA_947311845.1 of Poa pratensis. Classification (NCBI taxonomy): domain Eukaryota; kingdom Viridiplantae; phylum Streptophyta; class Magnoliopsida; order Poales; family Poaceae; genus Poa; species Poa pratensis. The sequence goes on along the minus strand of CAMZMU010000117.1, from coordinate 92,529,520 downwards.
ACATTTTATTCCACTTTTTAAGACTTACCACAGCTCATATCTTTATGTTTAAATAATTACGAAAAATTACGTAGGTAGACACTTCTCCATGAAACTTCAAATGTTTTGACCAGATCATATGACCTATGCGAAAATGAGAAATGGGAAAACTACTGTAAACGATTGCAAATGGTTATATTGTTTCACGACGGTTTTTACAGGTGCAAGTTCTTATCTATCCACATGTCTGTTTTTTTTGTATTTTTTAGAAGATAAATACGCAATACCTGATTTAAGTTCACACAACATTAAATTATTCAGTTGTTGCAAAATAATACATAGTAAAATATTGCCCGCGCAGCGCATGTATGTGTTGCAAACATAAGAGGAAACCAAGGCTCTGGTTATGCTATACAAGATCCCCTGGCGCGGCTTGCCGCGCGCCACCCACCATTGACACTGGTTTTCGGTTTGTAAAATGCTAAGATAAACATCCGTTTTTAATATGACGTGATAGTCAATCACTGTTATACAGTAGCAGGACATAGTTTCAGAATACAAATCAGATGAACGTCAAAATACAAACATAAGTGCATATTTCTATGATCAGTCACCTGCTAAGTTGATACAGAGGGCAGACCAATTTGATACACTTTTAGGAAATGTAGCTCTCTATCCAGCTACTCAAGCACATAAAATGGAAAATATACTCTTGCAAGTTGCAAAGAGCGGTTGATTATCTACAGCAAGGACAATATTTGTAGTTAAGTAAAGGAAGTCAGGTCCCAAAATTGTTTCTTCCTGAGCCATCGTAATATCTCAAGGGCAATATGTCCTTGTCTGTTTCAGCACAAATACGAAATACTTCATGGGATGCATTGCACCTACGAATGAAAGTGAAAAGGAATTAGTCAGGCGAACGGATGAACCAGCCTGTATAAGACAATGTCAAGACTAATGTTAAAATGTAACATGGAAAGCAAAACTATAGCAGCTTGTTGAGGCATAATTTTTTGGTATATGACCTCGTGTGAAGTAAAACCATAAAATTATTTCTGAGACACCAAATTTAAAATGCTTGCCCTACTCGGAGATGCATTGAATCAGTTCATATTTTTTGAAATAGCCCATCAATCATTCAAAGGAAATCATCATCCAGACAGAGATACATATAACCAAGAGACAAAATCTAACTTTTCTCCGATCTCACACCATTACTTGCAATCTTCAGAGAACTGATGCTCCTTTAAGACCAGATTCAGCGCATATGAACAAAAGAGAGCATGTATAAGAATATGATTAAGACTACATATAACCAACTAATTGTTTTCCAATCGAAGCCATTACTTGCAGTTTTCAGGGAGCAGATGCTCCTTTAAGACCAGATTCAGCGCATGTGAAAAATTAGCAATAAATTAGTTGTATGAGACATGTGACAAAACTGAAGCAAGAAAGACAGGCTTGTCGCGCACCACCCACCTTTCACGCTGATAATCAATTGGTAAAACGCTATGATAAACTTTTGACACAATTAACTTTTGTACTCAGTAAATAAGCATTCGCTGAGAATACATGGAAATAAATAATATTGGTGGTTTACATTGGAGCAAAGCTCATTGCTCATTCACACATACGGTTTGCATATGTAGGAGTCTTTTGGACAGATGGCTAATCCACTACGATATGTACAAACCATCAGGAAGCCGAAGCCAAATATAGATACTGAAAGCATAAGCATAGTGCATACGTAGCAGATAAGCACACAACAAGTACCCATATTACTAAGAAGGCAGAATGAGGCACATCACACAGCAAGTACCTATACTACTAAGAAGGCAGATTAAGCATGACATAACGGTTACAAAAGCGAGCAGTCGAGCCTCTAAAGTCCACGGTTGCAGATAACAGGAAAAGGCATTCGGTTGCAATTTGTATCACCAAAAGTCGAAACTCCTGAAAAAATAGAGTAGGAATTAGGTGCTTACAACCTTGAAGGTAGAACAAACAAAGAACAAAGGGCATGGCAAGGTGAGCACTTATGTCGCTAACATACATTTTCTGCTTAATTATTAGTATCTACTCTATAGGTATAACAGAAGGTACACTTCATTCACGCTATACTACTTGCTGAATCCTATACCAAAATCTAAAGCATGAACATCCAGACCGGCTTGTAGATATCATACATAAGCAGGAGTGGAACTGAACAGTAATATGAGACCTAAATCATTGGTATCTTTCTCTTGCTTAAAAGAAGACTACTCATGGGAAAATGACACTATTGTTTCACTGAGTCAAATCAAACTATTATAAATGGCTCTTTGATGCTAGCTAAGGTACTGCACTTATTATATATAAATGTACTCAACAGCAAACCAAAATAAAAAACAGGACGACATCTCAAGTAGCTGTATTAATTCTAGAATGCCAGAGGTGAATTAACTAATTGGGGAGCTGCTTCTTCATCATCTAATCAGGTCTCAGTTTCCATATATAGTAGATAATAGACCTGAAGGACAACCTCTTTTTTGTAGAACTTGCTATTGATTGCTTTCCTTAAAGCATGACTTTCTAGTTTCACAATACAGAAGTTCCTAGCAAACATAAATATTTTGTTTGATGGTTAAGAATAACAGATAATTAGTGAGAAAATAGCTCACTTGACAGTAGTCATCTTCTCCTGCAATATAATTTATACATCGACCTCCAATACCTACCAAGCACTAAATGGCTGGTAACCACAACATGATTGAGCACATCAGATTCATCATCGCAAATTTAATTTTATAATGAAAATGGCAAGGAAACTATTTAAATTTTCCAAATGGATGCTATATGCTGCAGAACTAAACAACATTCGTCATAGTAGTAGAATTGCAGCTAGTACTAAATCCAACAAAAAGGGCCAGCCTAGGTTGGCCACTTCAAACCATACATGCACACTGCAACACTGGTTCTGAAGTGTGAACCGTGATGCTACCAACTAAGCACAAGATAACGCCTTGTCGCGTACACAATCAAGATTGTTGAACATACTTTTCCAATGACGCTCATTCCTAGCAAGTGAGTTTGTGACCACGTTCATACATGTCCTTGTCAGTCGAGCAAGATCTAACCCACAAAAATTCTCGATGAAAATAACCTAAGTTTAAGATGATAGAACTTGTAACTAAAGATATGAACCACACCCACTCTATGAGGGAGAGCGAGTCTTAAGCGACAAGTATATGGAGGGTAAAATGCTTGGTTGAGAATAAGTTGATGAAATTGTACTTTATAGGTTTTTTTTAGGTGGAATTCTACTTTGTAGGTGAAAGTATTTACATCAATTTGCATAGGATTAATAGAAAGGAATACATGGAGGTGATAAGTTGTCACTTGTGGTTAGAGAGAGGGAGGGAGAGTGAGAGCGAGAGAGTGTTGACAAATATTAAACACGGTTCATGGAGAACTATTAGGGCTAGCCCAGCGATAAAACGATTGCGTCCTATTTCGAGATAAAACGATTGTGTCGACACAATCATGTTGTCTTATACTAGTACTGAAACCATTGACACTTTGACAATACGTGCTTATCTCATCACTGACCATAGATCTCACTTTATTTAATTAAACTAATGCAACATATTATAATGTTCTTTACACGTGCACAAGCTGACGTGCTGGGTGGAGCTGGACATGATTTTCGTGGAGGCTCCATGGGCCAAACTACAAATCAACCTCGGTCAAGAGGCTCCATGCTCTGTCGGGACGTGAATCTCGAGTGGTTTGCACCCCGGACCCGTGGGATGGAGAAAGGTTCAGTTGGCTCGATGATTGGTCATTACTTTCGTCTCCATTCGTGGTTCCTGGCCACTTTCCCTCCGAGCTCGCCGAAGAACAGAACAATGGTGCTTTGATAGATCTTATTCGCCTATCGATCAGCTTACACGCTTCCACCTCGGAAAGCTAGCACGAGCAGTAACAAAAGAAGCTAAAAAGAGATCGCACCAATCAGAGACTGCTATAGATGGAAGCAAATCCCGCACCAACTCCTAGGAAATGGTCCGAGGTCAATGGGCAGGTCGCCGTCGCAGAAGTTCAGATCATCTCCCTGCGGCACGTCGCCGCGTCATACCGCCCGGCTTCAGCTGGCGCGACGTGGACGCGCGCTTCAGATCTCCTCGGTGCGCGTCACGCCGGCCGTCGGCGGCCAACGCACGTCCACGTCGGGGACGTGAACACATTTCCGTAGCTGGCTCGGCCCCCGCCGTCGTCGCGTTGCGTTCCGTCCCATGATTTTCATCGGCGCGGCTTCAGCCGTTTGAGTTTATACAGTATCTGGTAGAGATGCTCTTATATTAACGGGATAATTTCCACAGATTGCTAAAAGACATAAGTACCAAACAAGTTCTGAAAAGGAGCTTAGTATGAGATATGCCACCGTCTATATCTACGGACCTAGTGGTGCGCCTAGATTATTCCCAGTCTCGACGACCGGGTTAGCTCGCCACTGTTTTGACTGGCGAACAGCGAGGCAGCTTCTGCCTTATATATCAAAATTATGTCTACTTACTACACATGGTATGGTTTCGTTGCATATAGAGGCGACATTGTTTAACATACTTTCCCAATGACGCTTATTCCCAATAGGTGAGTTTGGCACTATGTTTCATAATCATGTACTTGTTTATCGAGTAAGATCCAACCCATACGAGATCTCAACAAAAAACAACTAAGTTTAGTATGATAATACTTGCAACTAAAGATGTGAATCACACCCTCTCTAGATTGGTATGGTAAAAGTTTTGACAAACGACCATAGAAAAATTTATTCAAAATTGAGCCTCAAGCGATAACTATATATAGGGCAAAATGCATCGCTAGGAACAAATTGATGAGGTTGTACTTAGCAGGTGTGAACATTTATATCAATTCCTAAACGGCGTGTCACTTGGAGAGAGAGAGCGAGAGGGCGTGCCAGTTGTTGGGAGGGAGAGAGATCGAGGGAGTGTTGATCAAATATTCAAACAATTTCAAGGTGATAGCGTGTAGCGCTGACCTTTAAAAAGGGAGATTAGAGTGCAGTGCTAGAAATGCGCAGATCGTTAATGACGTTTGCCGTTCGGCGCTCCGGCCGCTTCATTCACGGCATAAATGAGACGCTGCCAAGGCTATGAAGAGATCAAGTAGGCTAACCTGATTTAATGTCGGACTCAACGAGCCAACGAGCGCTTCTGGCCAAAAGCCACCTCGTCGTGAGTGACATTGCCCGGCGCGACGGCAGGAGGGGGCCCGCCGCCGGCTGTACTGTGCTGATCTCTGGGTCCGTGGAAACGGAGCTCGGAGCGAGCGCCGCTGGCAATGTCAGCAGCCGCGCGCGCGACCTCCTGGTTTTCGTTTCTGGTTTCCCCTGTCTCGAATTCTCGATACGCGCTGATCCTGCATGGGGAAAAGAGGTAAAGTGGCCAGGATAACGTTAGCCGCTAGCGTCTCCAGCTGGCTGCAATCCTGCCGCAATAGAACACCTGCTGACAAGCGCAAAGGGACTCAGTCCCTAATTCTCCTAGCAGCATGGGAAATTTGGCTGGAACGTAATCGTAGAGTGTTTCAACAAAAAGAGCTCTCGGTCGACCTGTTAGTTACAAGAATACGTGATGAGGCCATCCTTTGGAATGTTGCTGGGGCTGTAATCCCCTTTGATCCAGGTTGATTTCTGTTGGGCTATGTATTTTACCGGTGACATGGTTTCTCTGACCATGCTTTTTCACCTGCCCATGTAAAACTCTTCTTCCTAATAATTGAATTTAGCAGCTCTCCTGCTAACATTAAAAAAAAAACGTTAGCCGTCGCGTGGAGATGATCATTTTGGTGGTTGATTATTGATCCAAGCTTGCAGTGGGCAGGGGCAAAGCAATTTTTAAAAATCACGAGCAATGTTCCGAAATTCTGCTTCATTTCCAAACAACACTCGGCCGAGATCAAAAGTTTTCTGTTAAACCCGTAGTCCGATAAAGTTTATTAATGAAAAACTTTTTTTTTTGCGAATTACTAATGAAAAACTAAGTCACATAGGCATTTTTAATGAAGAAATCACGAATGTCTCCGTATCAATTGGATAACATGTGGCACACTGCCAATGAAATAATCCCGTTCATAAGAGCAAATGTAGCAATCCCTTGAAAGCAAATTTGACCCTAAGAGCATGGCTTCATTTGGAGTCACCATTCTCCTCATTTTGTACAACCGTATAGATGTGAGCTCTTTCATTTTTTTTTTTTTTGCGAAACACAGTACAGCGCAGACACTCACATACACGCGCATACACTCACCCTTATGAACGCACACACGCACACCCTACCCCTATGAGCACCTCCCAGAGACGGAGCCGGCGGATCAGGTCTTGAGATTGACGAAATCACCACGGGCGCCTCGCTGTCGACGGGAACATCGCCTCCCACGGGAGCTCTTTCATTAGAGATCACTATTCTTATTTTTTTTCATGTATCTCCCCTTCGTATGACAAAATGGTCAGCCTCTTATTAGACTTGTTCTAAAAAAAACATGTCTCTATCTATTTATGTTCATATGTATTATGATCTACCATAAAAACAGACTATATTACCACTAAATCTGATTTTTTTTTTACGAACCACCACTAAATCTGAAAACAAGCAAACACATCCAACAAAATTCCCCTCCATCGGTCTTAGGGAACTTTCGTCGTTTTCTCCTCTCGCCGCGGTGACATTGTCGTCCAAGCCTCGCCTCTGATACCCCTTCATCCACCAGAGCAGCTTCGCCAGCCTCCACTCATCTATGTTTTATCTTGTTGCACACTTCCCACTACCGAGGGCACACACAAACTTTAGATTGGGAAGTGTAAACCATGATGCTACCAACTGCAAACAAGATAGCACCTTTTCGCGTATTCAGTAGACGTTGTTGAACATACTTTTCCCATGACGCCCATTCCCAGCAAGTGAGTTTGTGACCGCGCTTCATAATCATGTCCCTGTGAGTCGAGCATGATCTAACCCACAAAAATTCTCAATGAAAATAACCTAAGTTTAGGATGATAGAACTTGCAACTAAAGATGTGAACCACACCCACTCTGTGAGTATAGCAAAAGTTTTAACAATGACCTTAGAAAATTGGTTAAAAAATGAGGGAGAGCGAGTATCAAGCGACAAGTATATATGGAGGGCAAAATACATTTTTTTTTTAGATGGCAAATACGAGTGGTTGGGGACAAGTTGATTAAGTTGTACTTGTAAGTGCAAGTATTTATGTCCATTTGCAAAGGATTAATAGAGAGGAATACCTTTCAAAAAAAAAATAGAGAGGAATAGATGGAGGTGATAATTTGCCACTTGTGGGAAGAGAGAGAGGAGGGAGAGCGAGAGGGAGTATTTGTAAAATATTAAACACGGTTCATGGCGAACTATTAGGGTACAATTAGCCCAATGATAAGACGATTGTGTCGATACAATCCTGTTGTGTTATACTCCCTCCGTTAGATACATGCAAATTTGAGATAGATTGAGACATCCTTTTGTGGACGTACCATTCACACTTTGACAGTACGTGCTTAATTCGCCACCGACCATAGATCTCACTTTATTTACTTAAGCAATGCAACGTAGTATTATGATGTTCTTTACACGTGCAGAAGCTGACGTGCTGGGTGGAGCTGGACATGATTGCGCGGAGGCATCGTGGACCAAATCACCACACAGTTCACGTGAACCTCGGTCAAGAGTTAGATTTTCGTGGCACTTGCTCTGTCGGGACGTGAATCTCGAGTGGTTTGCACCCCGGCCCCGCGGGATGGAGAAAAGGTTCAGTTGGCTCGATGATTGGCCATTGCTTTCGTCTCCAGCTGGCGCGACGACGTGGAGGCGCGCGTCACGCCGGGGCGTGCAGCCGTGCACACATTTCCGCATCTGGCTTGGCCCCAGCCGCTAGCTAGCCTAGCCTAGCTAAGCGCCTCATTCTCGACAAGTGAGTTTGGGACTATATATATATATATGTTTCATAAGAGCAAGTACAATAAGTTTATGTAAGCAGACTATAAGGATTAAAATAATATTTGTTGGATGACATGGAGAAGAGAGAAGAAGTGAGAGAAGAGGAGTGGGCTCTCATGTAAGAGCCAGCTCTAGCACGTGCTTCTATGCATTTTGTGAGAGTGGGAGGTAGGCCACATCTTAATAAAGTAACACATTTTTATATTTAACTATTGTACATGTTGACTATATGGCTGGCTATATATGACATGACAATCTCTTATAGCCAACTGTTGGCTGTACTATTATACTTGCTCTAATCATGTCCTTGTTTATGGAGCAAGATCCGACCCACACAAGATCTCATCCAGAAACAACTAGGAATGCTAATACGTGCACCTAAAGATATGAATCACACCTAGTCTATATCGGCTGGCTTGAAAGTGAACCTCAAGTGATAAGCATATATAGAGAGCAAAATAGCATGGTTGGGAACAAGTTGATGAGGTAGTACATACTTAGTAGGTGAAAGTATTTGGATCAATTTGCTAAGGGCTGATAGAGTGGAACACATGTAGGTAAGTTGTCACTTGGAGAGAGTATTGATAAAATATCCAAACATGGTCCATGTCGAATAGGATACAGGCTAGATAATAAAATCAACCCGACCTTACAGTATCACACCAAGCATTTGGCAACATGAAAAGTAGACAAAAGGTAACTAAATGTTAGCCTACTAAGTCACATCTACCGACAAACAATTTCAAGGTGAAATGTGCGTTGTTGTCTCAGCCAATCTCTCATTTTATTTTATTTACTTCTGTTCTCTAAATAAGTGAGGTTGGATCAAGAACATCTTTATAACCTAAGTTCATATGACGTGAATTTGTTAAAAAAACAATGCGGACAAAATATATGTTTGAAAAAGTAAGGAAAAACAACAAACATATTAGTATAGGTACAAAATTACGGTTCTATTGTAAAGTATGATCATTTGTGGCTTGAGTACAAATAGAAAATTAGTGCCATACCAAAATCGACATTACAAATGATGTTCAACTTGTGACATATAGAACTCAATTACGTAATTTCATGCATGTTAGGTATCGTCATATAATTGGAAGGGTGAGTTTCTACTCAATACCTATACTCATGTTGTTTAAGATTATAAAGCAAACTCCTTTCTCAATTAAATCGTATATAAACTATATACAATTTGTTTTTCAACATAAAATTTACTTATCAAGCCGTTTAATTCCATTTTTACACCTAATTACGAGATTCTCACAATCTTTACCTCATGTCAGAAATATTTCCACATTTTATCCCTTCGTCGTGACTCTGCTAGAACTTACCCATTTTATATTTTTCAAAAAAAATGTTAGAACAATTCCGCCCTTTTTATTATTTTCCAAACGGAAAATCTATTTATAGGGCGCCCTGAAATTATCAAAAGCGCCGAACCCTGTCTCGCCGTTCGATCTGCTTCACGGTCCCGATCAGGCCGCTGACCTCTTCTTCCTTCTTTTATGCGTGCGTCGTCCCCAAACCGTTCCACATCAGGCCGCTGGCCTTTCTCCCTCACCGAAACGCAACGACGCGCCGCCGCCGATGCCGTGCTGCTACAACGCCGGCGCCAGCCGGCCCCTCCAGCCCAACGCCTTTCATCCCGGAATTCTCTCACGTGGCCTTACTCACCGCGGCCGCTCGTCCGCTCCCGGCCAGCAACGTGATGGCGACGCGCCCCACCAAATCGATATGCTGCTTAGGAAGCATCAAATGTGGTGCCCGTGAAGGGCATGGATGCATCGAGCTCACCATCGACGAACGGTTGTGCCGGCTAAGTCGACGTCACCATCGAGGTATCAACCTCCGACTGGTTTCGTGCAGAGCGGAGCTTTTGCTACCTTCCGGCGTTGAATCTAGGACGACTCCGCCCTCCCGTGCCTGGACATCTCACGGTGTGCTTCTCTGCATCGACCTACTTCCCCATGTAGGCTTATCATGTTATGATGTTCAGCTTGTCGTGTTGTTATTGTGTGGATGGATCTAATATCTATCATTCTGTCGTGTGTGGAACTATTTTCTTAGAGCATCTATAACAGATCCTTTTGAGATCCCGTTAAAACTTGTTTTGCGGTACCACGTGGGCTGCGGCGGAACTGTAACAGTAAAACGTAAAACGGCGCAGACGATTAGCACAACAATAAAATGATTGTGTCGATACAATCGTGTTGTTTTATCGTACTGAAACCATTGACACAGTACTACGCCGTGCTTATCTGACCTGTGACCATGGATCTGACTTTATTTAGGTAAGTAATGCAACATATTATAGTAGTGTTCTTTACACGTGCGCAAAAACTTTACCCTTGTGAGGCAACACTAATTTTTTAATAATATATATTTTAAAAATTTGACAAATAATACATATTCGGCCACGGTACGGCCGATAAACCTGCTCGGCTCCGGCGTAGGGCGACCGGGGCTGATGGAGCGAGGCAGCCAGCTAGCTGCCATGCATGGACGCATGAGAGAGCTGCGCGAGCAATGCACGCATGCAACGCAACGCGCATGCACGCATGGATCGATCTGTTCCGAGAGCACGTCGTCACGACGTCGGAGCCGTTCCCGGCGAGCGATCGGAGGGCCCCTGCGGCTAGCACGCCCCAGCGGCGATGTGCGGCGTTATTTCTGGCGAGCGCACGGAGGGCCCCTGCGGCTAGCACGCAGCGAGCGCGCACGCGCGTTTAGCTAGCTAGCTAGCATGGATTCAGTGGGCTCCCGCAATTAACATGGTTAGAGCATTTTCAATAGACGCGCTATTTTTTTTCAGCGTGAAAATAGGGTTGGGCGCCGTTTTTCTTTAGCAGAGGCACTATAATTTTAGCCCGCCGCTGTCGCGCTTCACCAGGCGCGGTAGAATGCACCGCGCGCGAGCGGCCGGCGCTAGGCAAATATGGAACCAATATGAGAAACAAATGATGATTTCAAACATAAAATAAATGCAAAATCATGACTTGAGCAACATAGCATAGTTCAAATCCTGGCATAGTTCAAAATCACCAAACGACAATCAAGTTCATGACAATAAAGTTCACACAACCAAATGAAACATCAACAATCATGCCCCATCTTCTTCCTCTTCATTTTCTTCCTCCTCTTCCTCCTCCTCACCTTTTTCGTCCCCATCATCTTCAAGCACCTCATCATCTTTGTCAACTCGGACCACTATTATGAAATGCACCATCCGAAGGCACGGGAGGCACAACGGAAACATTGCCTCCACCCATAGATGCTCCCATGTCACCCGGAGGTGCACTCATCCCTCCCATGCCTCCATATGCTCCCATACCAACCGGAGGTGCACTAATCCCTCCCATGGCGCCCATGCCTCCAAATCCTCCCATTCGAAAATTCATGCCTCCCATGCCTCCAACGCCTCCCGGAGGTGCTCCCATGCCTCCCATGAGAGACCCAAAACTCATGCCGCCCATGACGCCCATGCCTCCCATCCCTCCCATTGTAGCTCCCATGCCACCAAAAGCCTCCCATTGTAGCTCCCATGCCTCCCAAGCCTCCCATGGTAGCATCCATGCCTCCCATTGTAGCTCCCATGCCACCCAAGCCTCCCATGGTATCACCAACGCCTCCCATGCTTCCCATGCCCATCATTTATTTTTTTGGATCAAGAGTTGATCACGGCATAGGTTGAGGTACTCCTTTTGCCTATCGTCGAAGTGTGATGTGTCCATGAAGAAGAGGTACTTCTCATATTCCATAAGCCTTGCTTGCTTCTCCATTTGCAATTTATTCTCCTCCAATGCCACCCTCCTCTCCTCCGCCGCCACCTTTCTTGCTTCGGTCGCCGCCTCTTGGGTCCTAGCCACCCTCCTCTCCTCTTGCGCTTCCTTTCTTGCTTTCACCATTTCCTCCATAGCATTCTTTAGCTCATTTTCTTCTCCTTTCTTCTTCTTCTCTTTTGCTTGTTTAGCTCCCGTTGGTCTTCTTGGCTTGGAGTAGGCAAACGAGTTTGGCGTAGGGCTCCTCTTGGCGCCGTCGCTCGATGCCTCATCATCATCTATGTTGAACACCGCATCAATAGTTGGAAAGTTATTTGGAACCTCTAAGCCATCACAATTCTTCCATTTCTCTTCATCCTTCAACACATCGTAGCAATGGGCCAACACAAATGCTTTCCCTTTCTTAACCTTGCTTTTCTTGGTCTTCTTCTCTTCTCCACGAAACAAGTTTTGTGCAATATTGAGCTACACATAGAAGAGAACAAATTAGAACCAAAATAGAGAACTAGCAATGAAGTTGCCACACAAAGAAATGCCACTTACCCTATCTATATCATTAGTACCACTTGGGTTTAGGGCGTCAACCGCCGTCATTGCCGCCGACCACTTTTGACAATCGGTGTTTATCAACGACTACCGGGACCGAAGAGATCTATTGCTACGCTCAATTCCACTCTTGTTGCGTGTGTCAAAGTACACCTTCATCCTATCCCAATATGTATTAAAAGTTTGGGCCGTCGCAACGGCGGCATCCAAGGACACATTCAACCATGCATTGCATAGCAAAATGTCTTCTTGCATGGTGTAGTTGCCCGACCTTCCTTTTGGTGCATCCACCAAACCCTCACCCTCCTCATCCACTTCTTCATATTCATGATCATCTTCATGTATTTCATTGGTTTGAGACCAATGGGAATTGTTGGAGCCAACACCCATAGTCGTCAAATATGCATCATCATTGAAACTACAAGGTTGGTGAAGATAACTAATCAAGCTATACACCTATACACATTTGTTAAAGAACAACAAAAAATAAAAATAAATTATACCTTGTGGGCATTTGATCAAACACCATGTGCGCATCGGCCTCCGGCGCAACAAAATGTGAGGATTCCGACGCTTGGGTGGCGGAGGCGGGGGTGGCAGAGGCGCGGCTTGCGGCGCTACCGGCGGCGCTATTGGAGGCTTCCTCACGCGCTTCGCAGCGGCGTCCACCTTCTTCCCCTTCTCGGCTGTCGTCTGCGCCGTCGCCGCCGCCAACGGCCGCTTGGAAACGACTTTGCGCGGCTGCGCAGCGGGCGGCTGCGCAGCGGGCGGCTGCGCGACACCTCCGACGGAGTTCGCCCAGGGAGCCATGAAGAGGCCGCGCGCCAGACCCATGCGAGGAGTTGGTGCGGCGCCGACGACGGAGGTGGTCAACCCCGCGTTAGGGTTTGCGGCGGCGCCGGCGACCGAGGGGTCACGGATGTAGGGAGGGGTCGGGGCAATGCCAGAGCGGCCTTCCATCGCCGGAATTTCGCCGACGGCGGCGCGGGAGGGGCGAAGGCGGGGCGAGGGCGGGAGATTTCAGGGTGGCAGGTTGTCTCTCGCGCGTGATTTTCCTTTTCCCCGCGCGCTGGACCGGACGCCCCAAATACGCAGCTTTCAGTCACGCTTCGTCCAGCGCGCTAGCTCCTTTTTAGCGCGCGCGGGTTATGCCGCGGCCGCTGGAGCACTGTTTTCGGCTGCGCGCGCTAAATTGACGGGTTTTTTGGCCACGCGGCTTACTAAGCGCCTCTGTTGGAGATGCTCTTAGCTAGCTAGCTAGCATGGATTCCGCTGGGCGAGAGCGTCGCGTTCCCCTGCTGCTGGCCGTTCCTGGGAGTTGTCGGTTACGCCGTGGCCGACGGGCTAGTTTAGTCGGGGTAGTTAATTGCTGGTCCAGGCACTTATCGGCTATGCCGCCGCCGATAAGTGTTGGTCTGCTCGGCCACGGCGCTGCCGAGCCTGTATTATTTTTGAAATTTTCTCAAAGTGCATATTATTTGATAAATTTATTAAAAAATGTATTATTAAAAAAAAAACTGAGGCAGCCGGGTGGAGCTGGAAATGATTGCGCGGAGGCTCCGTGGACCAAATTACCCGGCTCACAGCGCACGTCGAGCTCGGTCAAGAGTTGATTTTCGTGCGCTTGCTCTGTCGGGACGTGAACCTCGGCCCCGCGGAATGGAGAAAAAAAGTTCAGTTTACGTGTGCAGTTGTGTTTGGCGTACTGATTGGTCATTGCTTTCGTCCATTCGTGGTTCCCGAGTCCTGATCGACCAGCTTTCTCTCCGAGCTCAACAAGGGCGCTTTCGATCGATCTCATTCGCCGATCGATCGGGAAACACGCTTGCAAGACCGTTTTCCAACTCCGCAAGCTAGCACAAAGTAGCAACAAAAGAAGCTAAAAAGAGATCGCACAAAGTACTGAGTGCTAAAGATGGAAGGAAATCCCGCACCACCCCCGGGAAGGGCCCGAGTTCAACGGACTCTTTCACACACGCGCGGCGGTTCAGATCGCCCTGCACGGCCAGCGCGCTCGCTGCACGTCGCCGTCGTCGACCGCGCCATAGTCACGCCGGCCAGCTTCAGCTGGCACGACGTGGACGTGCGCTTAAAATCTCCTCACGCACAAATTTCCGCAGCTGCTAGCTCAGCTCACCAGCGACAAAGCCAGCGGTCGCGTTCAGACTCCCGGACTGCCGCCGTCGTCGCGTCCCGCCTCCCGCGGCAGCTCTCGCAGGGTGCACAAGTTAACGCAGGGTTATTCGAGTTGGAGGAACTAGCTAGTGTCACCACGGTGTGCTCAACCAGGTTTTTAACAGGAAAAAAATACGGGTTGCTCGATTCTATCGAGATGACAACTCGACTGTGAACTGCCAGCGAATTTTTACAACCTAGTTACATCAGATTTTCCCTTTTGAGACTTACCACATCTCTTATTTTTATGTTTCATGTAATCACGAAAACTTTACGTCGCTTGGTAGAAACTTCTCCATGAAACTAAAAAAGTTTTGATCAGACAAGACTGTTATTTTTCTTGTACTCCGAATCCTAATCCCGTTTTACCATATATGGAGTCCTACCGGAATAAGGCATGTCTACAACTCCGTTTCGTGTCCGCCAAGACAGAGAGTTGTTTGCCCCCCCCATATATAGCTAGAGGTAGTCATAGAATATATCGTGAGATTGAGAGAGATCCACCAGATCCATAGCACGAGAAGGGTTTGTCCTCTCGTGCATTGTAATACTCCTCCCGATTATAGTGATACGCCTTCGTGCGTTCCGTGGTTTTCTCTCGTAAGGGTTTCCACGTAAAAATCTGTGTTCTTGTTCTTCGTTTGATCTACTTTTGCTGCGCAGTTTTACAACAAGTGGTATCAGAGCACTGTTTCAGATCTGTTTTCAGATTAGGGTTTTATGCCACCATATATTCATCTTGTAAGCCGCCGGTTGGGGTAAGCCACACATTGTAAATCCACGGCGTTTGTAACCTCACCCGATATAGTGAAGTATTGCTGCCTGGCGACCGTGGTTTTTTCCTCTCCTTTGTTTAGAGAGGTTTTCCACGTTAAAATCTCGTGTCCCTTTTGGTTTGATCGTTCCGCTCTTCGTCGTTTATTTGCTATCGTTTATAACAAGTGGTATCAGAGCCGAAGGATTCGGCGATCCGCTGCTCCGGGAGACTTTCCGCTGCGCTCCCGGGGCAGCATCGTCGCAGCGTCAATTGGATCAACAAGCCGCAGGATTGCGGCGTCGTGCAGCTTTACCAAGATCGAGCCTTGTTCATCGAGATCGGATCAGAACTTTTCCGTCGGCGTCCCGTGCGCCGCCTTTGACTATCCGTCCGCGGAGTTGGATTAGTTGCGTCGCGTCGCGTCGTCAAGTTGCTGAGATCGGCTTCACCACGGTGTTGTTCCCGATTCGTGTGCAAGCACGTCCAAGCCGAGTCTGTCAATTCCAGAGCGGATAGATTTGCTTAGCTAGCTGTTCGGGACATTACCAGATCGATCAGGATCAAGTTTCGAGGCAAGAGATCAAAAGCAACCAGCTCCTGCTCTATCTCACGTGAAGGCAATGACGTGAAGGAAACCAATTCTTTTTCATCTCCTATTGCTACGTCCACCCTATTCAGCTACCAGGTGCTATCTAATTCTTTGCTCTGTATTAATAATTTCTTTTGGGAAATTTTCTGTTGCTTGGCTTGTACTACTTGTGCACGGATTATCTTCCGTTGTTGGACCGTGATACAAGGTTTATCTTTTGGCAAGTCAAGATATGAGCGTTGTTGGCGCAAGACGATTATATATGCGGATTATTGTAGCACAGATGAACAAAAGTGAACAATTTGTTTTCAGCCTAAGCATTGACCCGTGTTCTATCCCGGTTTCAATACCGGTTCTATCCGCACCACCTATGTTCAATGATTGCCGCTGTTATGATCATCGTTTTGATATTCAGTTCAAGGTGGAGTTTGTTGAGTCGTACTGCAGTTTGCGCTCAACGTTAAGGCGGTTTTATTTGCGGCGTTCTACGACGACTTGTTTGTTCATTGGGTTATCTTATTTGAAGGGAAGTTCAACTAAGTTTTATAATTGTTCGTATTCAATGGAATTTACATGGGAGATGTTATGGATGCAAATTCAGGATATTATATTGCTGCAATTACATGAACACAATTCAGAAAAGAAAATTATGGAGGAGGTAATTATTTAAGCCTGTTGGTAGCCAGCATATACTTTTCTCTCTAGTATTTTGCTGTTATGCATGTGAAGGTTTTTATTCAGTTCGTGATGAGGATCAGTAGTGGTGCAAGGAGATTTGTTTTTCTGCTAGATACTACAACATTTAGTACTGTTCAGCTTTCGGTACAATTCAGTTGTCTTTGCTCTTTGGGAGGGGTCTATTGCAGAGTTGATGCTCCGTTGCACGTTGAGCAGGTTCCATCCGACAGTTGTTCTACAGGGACAGATTTTGACCATGTCATGGATTTTTCATTACCGTCGGCAGTTTTTTGGTGTACGTGATGCCATCATTGTCGGGGGGCTACCCCCGGGTAGGGTCAAGGCTTGGTATAAAGATGAGTTTAAAGACATGCCGAGGTACGGAAAGGGCCGACCTGCTTGGGCCTGGGAGAATCCGAGCTTCACCTTGACCTGGAGAGTTCAAAGGCCGACCTATCTTGGCCAAGAGGGTCCGAGGTATCCCGTTGGCCTGGGCCGAGGTTCACTGTCCGAGCTATGTTCAACCGACCTATTACCTCGGTGCATGATTTATATGGTGAGTGCAGGAGAAGCTGTTTGAAGGAAGTATATCCGAGGTGATTGGACCTTGGTACAAGACCCGAGGTAGGGAGCGGGAGCAAGACCCGAGCTAACCAAGGCAGGAGGCCGTAGGTCGGGCAGGAGTCAATGCTCCTGTCACTTCCAGCCGGGTACAAGAGCGCCTGACACGGGAGCGTCTGTCAAGGAGCCTGGCAGAGGCGTGCCCCGGGTTCGGCGGGGCTGCACGTCTCTGACCGCTGACCACGCGATCCGGGGAAAAGGCTACGAGGTAGCGGCGGCTACGTCCTGTCTCTGTCAGAGGGGACATGCTAGTTCTGCCGTTAGGCAACAGGAGATGGGCATGCCATGTCTTGTCCTGACAGAGGTACGGTGGTGACCGGTGCAGAGGCATGGCAACAGTGTTCAGCGAGGGGCACAACGGTAACTCGGCTGGCCTATATAGTGGGCTTCACCCCCCTCCTGCTTGCCGACGGAGAGATCAATCAAAGAGAAAGAGAGAAAGGAACCTCGGAACACCCCGGAAACACCTCGGATCTAGCTCGGAGTGCCTTCTTCCTCCCGTGTAGCTCCATCTTTTACCTCAAGTTCTCACCATTGTATCATCATACAGCTCGAGGAGCAGCTTGTACTTGTCACTTTGAGCTATACACTGAGTAGGATAGTGCTGCAGTAGGGGTGTTACCTCCACAAGAGGGCCCCGAAGCAGGGTACATCGTGGTGTGCTTTGTGTTCTTGGTTTCTTGTTTCTTCGTTCGTGTTCTTGCGTGTTCTTGCGTGTGCACTTCTTGAGTGCATAAACCCTCCCCGGATTCCCCCAACGACCATTCGGCCCCATCTTAGCCATACCTATGGCATCTGCCGTGATCCCACCACGACAGTTGGCGCCCACCGTGGGGCAGATTGAGGCGTTGGAGGGAGTTTACATCCGGACGGGCTCAGGCGAGCGTGTTCTTTCCGGGCTTGTCGCCAAGATCGGTGAGTTCACCTTCATCAGCGACAACGCGGGGTGTTTCGCCGGCAAGCCCTTCCCCGAGCACGGCTTCACCATGATGCTCGGCAGCTTCGTCACTACGTTGCTGTCGAGGTTGTTCGCGGTACCCGGAGCAGGTGCTCGTGGACGACGAAACTCCTCTCCTCGCGGCTTTAGGTCGGCGTATCACTCGCCCCGAGAGCTGCGTGGAGGTGATGATGACGGTCCGGTTGATGCCGCTGGCAAAGTAGATGCCAGCAAATCCAAGGCGGCCGAGGTTGCTAAGGTGAGATCTGCAAAGCCCAGGCTAGAGAAAGAGTTGCCTGGCACCCCGAGCTGCAGGGCCGAGGTGCGACCCTGGTAGAGATAGTGGAGACACTGGCAGACCCAGTAAATCCAGGAGTGGATGTAGTGGTGACTGTGGCCGACCTAGAGGCAAAGCGTGTCCTGTTGCAAAGGAGGCTGTAGCAATGATAACAGCTAGAGATGAGTTCAATAGAGATCTGCGTGAGTACAATGCAGCGAATGGCTTCACCCCGGTAGCAGTTGATACACATAGGGGAGCCGAGGTGCGGCAGAGAGGCAAGGGGCTCAATGATGAGATAAACAGGGAGGCTCGACCTACCACCTCGGCTAGGAGTGAGAGTCGCGTGTCGACTGGAAGGCCGGTATATAGTTCCCCTGCTAAGAACCTCAGAGCTGCCGAGGCAGGCAGGGCCGAGCTATCCGGGTTGACTGGAGATGCATGGCGTGCGCAGCAGAAGCGAGTCAATGAGTTAGTGTATGTAGCTAACCAGCAGAATGAGGCTCTCCGCAGAGCATATGCCGGGGCTGGTGATTCAGAGATGGTTTATTCAGCTAGGCCAGTTAGTCAGGTGTCCAAGGGGCAAGCCTCGTCTCCACTCGTCGGAGGAGCCGATCGAGCCCGGAGTGTCACCTCGGGTCAGAACAAGCAGCTGCAGATGTATGATCCAGTGTTAGCAGCAAAGCAGAAGGTGGGCCAGGGCAATGCTAGCCGAGCTAAGGGAAACCCCGGCCCAGGCAATGCAAGCCGAGCTAAGGGTAACTCCGGTCAGGGAAATCAGAATGGCGGGCAAGCAGCGTCGGCTGGCCGAGGTAAACCACCTCCGCCCCCGAGGTATCAGCAACAACCCGGCGCAGGGGCAATATCAGCGAGAGCCGGAGTATGTTCAGCAACCTCAGAATGTCGGTCAAGGCGATGACCGATATGATGATGGAGACTCGGCCATGGCGCGAGCTGGATACCACAGAGTGGATGGGGCGTTGGGACCTCGGATAGGAGGTCGGATGTTAGCTCCAGGCGATGTTCGTAACAAGCTGGATAGAATCTACTTGTCCGAGCAACTGGAGGAGGAAGGCCCTCCTGGTCCGGCGTGTTTTGGACCTCGGATCATGAAGGAGCCACCACCGCCAGTATCTCAGTTCCAGTTAGGTCGGAACACCAAGCCATACAATGGGAGCACCAAGCCACAAGATTGGCTGACAGATTATGTATCCTCGGTGCACATAGCGGGGGGCAATCGCCGATGGGCGGTCCGGTATCTCCCGCACATGTTGGAAGGTCCAGCTCGGATCTGGCTGAATAATTTGCCGGAGTATAGTATCAACTCCTGGATAGACTTGGAGCTGGCGTTTAACAGCAACTTTGCTAGTACATACAAGAGGCCAAACCGACCTCAGCTCCTGGCGGCATGTAAGCAAGATGATCATGAAACTGACCGAGAATTCTTAACTCGGTGGAGCAATGTTCGGAATTCCTGTGAAGGAGTTGTAGAGGCACAGGCCATTTCCTGGTTTGCAGATGGTTGTCGACATGGCAGCATGCTGTGGCAGAGGCTCCAAAGAGATATGCCGAAATCCCTAGCAGAAACAATCCGGATTGCAGATTCTTATGCTCTGGGTGATCCGATGCAGCCAGCAGCAGAGGCAGGGCACGTAACAGAAGGAGGGAGCCAATAAACAACCGGCTCGGACCAAGGTGTAATGACCGCCAGAGTTCGGACAAAGAGGAGGGAGCCGGACTACCCATACACCTCGAACCAAGTTGCAGCGGTGAACCCGGATCAGCCCGGAGCTGGAGGTGTCCAGAGGCCGAAAATCAATGGTCCGGCATTTAGTCCGAACCCGGAGCCACCCTTGACTTATGAATCAATGATAGATGGTCCTTGCTGTTACCATACGACCGACCCGCGCAAGCCAGCCAACCATTCAACCCGGCAGTGCAGCTGGAACCGCAGAATCAGAGAAGAAGGGGCGAAGGCCGGAGGAATCAGAGCAGGACCACCTCAGAGATTTCAGCCGAGGTCCCACCCAAATCTGTCCGGAGCAAATGTTACCCCGATAACCACTGCACCTCCTCCGAGGCCTGCAGCAGCAAGGCCCGTGAATGTTGTGAATGTCCGAGGTAATAACACAACAATGGTGCCGGACCAAGTCAGCAGTATGAATACCCCGGAAATGACTATAGAGAGGCTCATGCGAGCTATGTGGTCTTTGTGACCGAGCCAACTGACAAGAAGAGCGTGCAGAGGCGTGCCATGGAGGTGAATGCAGTAATGCCGGTGGTGCCGACCTATATGAACTGGTCTGAGCAGGAGATCACTTGGAGCAGGAAAGACACACCTCGGATCATGCCGAGCCCTGGAAAGTATGCCCTGGTGGTAGATCCACGTTGTGTGGGCCTACCAACAATGTGAGGTTACCCGAGTTCTGGTGGACAATGGCAGTGCCATCAACATCATGTACCGAGACACAATGGTGAAATTGGGCATATCGCCAAATCAGTTGATGCCAAGCAGTTGTACTTTTCATGGGATTGTGCCTGGCGTTTCCTGTGCACCCATGGGCAAGATATGGGTGGATGTAGCATTTGGAACCAAGGATAACTGCCGAGTTGAGAGTATCGAGTTCGAGGTGGTGGACTTGGAGAGTGCATACCATGCATTGCTTGGAAGGCCGGCTCTGGCCAAGTTCATGATTTCCACCCATGTTGCATACCTGAAGATGAAAATGCCAGGGCCTAATGGGATCATATCCATCTCGGGTGACTACAAGCGAGCCATTCAGTGTGCCTCGGCGGGGTCTAATCTGGCCGAGTCTTTGGTGATCGCAGCTGAGAAGAAGAAGCTGCATCAAGTGGTGGCAATGGCGCAGTCAACACAGCTCGGCATGTCCGGACTGATGAGCCCGGACTCAACTGCAGCATTCGAGGTGCCCAAGGAGACCAAGAAGATCCCCATTGACCCGGAGCATATGGCCATCATTGGGACCGGGCTGGGCGAGAAATAGGAAGGCGAGCTCTGTCACTTCCTCCGTGAGAATCGGGATATCTTTGCATGGTCGGCTAAGGACCTGCCTGGTGTTCCGAGGGAGTTGGCAGAGCACTCTTTATTTGTCAGGCCAGAGGTGAAACCGGTGAGGCAACCGACCCGTCGTCTCTCAGACGACCGAAGACAAGTGGTGCTGGACGAGCTGGCTAAGTTGCTTGCAGCCGGGTTCATTATGGAGGTGCTGCACCCGGACTGGATATCCAATCCGGTCTTGGTGGAAAAGAAGAAAGACGAGCCAGCCGTGGTCAAGGTGTGGCGCATGTGCATTGACTTCACTAACCTCAACAAGGCGTGCCCGAAAGATCCATTTCCATTACCTCGGATTGATCAAGTGATCGATTCCACTGCTGGTTGTGAACTGTTGTCTTTTATCGATGCGTACTCTGGTTTTCACCAGATACCACTGAACCCAAAGGATCAAATAAAGACTGCTTTTATTACCCCGTATGGGGCGTATTGCTATCGTGTCATGTGTTTTGGTCTGAGAAATGCCGGGGCAACTTATCAGAGGTGTATGCAGAAATGCCTGCACTCTCAAATGGGCAAAAATGTGCAAGTGTATGTCGATGATATCGTCATCAAAACTAAGGAGAAACGTACTCTCCTCGAGGATCTCGAGGAGACATTTGTGAATTTGAGAAAATATCGGTTGAAGCTTAACCCGGACAAGTGCACCTTTGGTGTCCCGGCTGGAAAGTTGCTCGGATTCCTGGTGTCTAGCCGAGGTATCGAGGTTAACCCGGCCAAGATCCGAGCTATTGAGAACATGAAGTTACCGAAGTGTTTGAAAGATGTGCAGAAATTCACAGGGTGCCTAGCCTCGTTGAGCCGATTTGTAGTCGGCTAGGAGAAAAAGCCTTACCTTTGTACCAGCTCATGAAGAAAAGTACCGGGTTTACATGGACCCCGCAGGCCGACGTGGCGTTCAATGAGCTGAAAAAGATGTTGTCCACTGCCCCGGTGTTGGCGTCACCATTGCACAATGAGCCGATGTTACTTTACATTGCGGCCACAAACCGAGTTGTAAGTGTGGCAGTGGTGGTGGAGCGCGAAGAAGGTGGCAGGTCGGTGCAGAGACCGGTGTATTACTTGAGCGAGGTGATCTCTACCTCGAAGCAGAATTACCCTCACTACCAGAAGATGACGTATGGTGTCTACCTGGCGGTCAAGAAGTTGAAGCATTATTTCCAGGAGCATCCCATGACGGTGGTGTGCGAAGCTCCAATCTCGGAGATCATCGGGTGCAAAGATGCAACTGGCCGAGTTGCCAAATGGGCGATTGAGGTGTCTCCATATGCACCACATTATGAGAGAAGAGATGCAATTAAATCCCAGGCGTTGCCGGACTTCTTTTGTGATTGGGCCGAGATGCAGTATGAGCCACCCAGGCCGGACTATAATTATTGGAAAATGCATTTTGATGGGTCCAAGACAAAGATCGGGCTGGGGGCTGGAATAGTCCTCACCTCGCCAAAGCGAGATCAGCTGAAATACGTGCTGCAGATTCATTTCTCAGCATCAAACAATGTGGCGGAGTATGAGGCCTTAATCCATGGCCTCAATGTGGCGAAGGAGATCGGTATCCGGCGTGTAGAGTGCTTCGGCGATTCCGACCTGGTGGTGCAACAATCTTCTGGAACTTGGGATGCTCTGGATGCCAACATGGCGTTATATCGGTTCCATGTGCAAAAGATATCCGGGTTCTTTGAAGGGTGTGAGTACAGGCATATACCTCGGGCAGAAAATGATGCTGCCGACGTGTTGTCAAAGCTCGGTTCATCGAAAGAGGCAGTACCACCAGGGGTAGCCCTGAATCACTTGAGAACTCCTTCAATCAAACCTTCTCCTGAATCCGAATCTATTTTCATCCCGGCGGAGCAAGAGCCCGGACCTGTTCCAATGGAGGTAGACGTCGGTGCGTTTGGTCGGACCCGGGGACTGCGTGGCAGAGCTCGGGGACTGCGCACCGAACCTCGGGGACTGCTCATCAAGACTCGGGGACTGGTCGCAGGATGGTGGAGGAAATAATGGAGGAGATTATGGTGGCCGAACCAATGGAGGTGGACGAGAATTTTTTCCTTTGCACCCAGTGCCGGAGTGGGCGGAGCAAATCATGAAGTTCATAACGGAGGGAAGCTTGCCAAGTGACACAACCGAGGCTAGGAGAATCAAAGGAGGGCCAAGGCGTACACCATCATCAACAAGGAGCTCTATAAAAGAAGCGTAACCGAGGTGTTGCAACGGTGTGTCGAGCCAGCTGAAGGCAAGGAGATGCTTTTGGAGATCCACCAAGGAGAGTGTGGTCATCATTGCAGCACAAGAGCTCTGGTGGCCAAGGTGTTCAGGCATGGGTTCTATTGGCCCACTGCTCTTGCTGATGCAGAGGCCATAGTCCGGAGATGTGAAGGATGCCAAAGGTTTGCCAAGCAAACGCATATGCCAGCCTCGGCGCTCAAAACAATTCCTATCACTTGGCCGTTTGCGGTATGGTGTTTGGATATGGTGGGAGAGTTCAAACCAGCCCGAGGTAACATGACGCACATACTGGTGATGGTGGACAAGTTCACCAAGTGGATCGAGGTGAAACCAATCCGGAAGTTGGATGGTCATTCAGCAGTGACTTTTTGAAGGAGATCATTCTGCGATATGGGTACCCCCATAGCATTATCTCGGACAACGGCACGAACTTTGCTGTTGGAGAATTTGCTCGGTTTTGCATGAACAAGGGAATCCGGCTGGACATAGCCTCGGTGGCACACCCGGAGTCTAATGGACAAGTGGAAAGATCAAATGCTCTAGTGTTGGCCGGCATCAAGGCTCGGCTCATTGAACCACTGCTGAAAACGCCGGGGTGTTGGATAGATGAGATACCAGCAGTACTGTGGGGTCTAAGGACCACGCCAAATCGATCAACTGGCTATACGCCATTTTTTATGGTCTATGGGGCAGAAGCTATGCTACCCACTGACATCGAATATGATGCGCCCAGAGTGGCAATGTACACTGAAGCCGAGGCAAAAGAGGCTCGGGAGGATGCAGTAGATCTGCTTGAGGAAGCAGAGAGTTGGCCTCATCTCGGTCAGCAATATACCACAAGGTCTCCGACGTTATCATAGCCGGAGTATCAACCCTCGTGTGTTTCACGAGGGAGATTTGGTGCTGAGGCTGGTGCAGCGCAAGAAAGGTCGGCACAAGTTGTCACCTCCATGGGAGGGACCGTTCATTGTGAGCCGAGCTCTGCTCAATGATTCCTACTATCTAATAGATGCGCAGGAACCAAGGGAAGATGGGCTGGACAACCCCGGATCAGAGGTCAGGCGACCATGGAATATAGCTCTACTCCGACCTTTCTACTCATGAAGGGCGCAATGTATGTACCTCGGTTAATCCTTAATGAAATGTCGGCACTCCGAGGTTGAAGCTCGGGGACTGCCTCGCTCTTGTGCTTGTGTTTTATTTCTGTTTGTCAATTTCGTTCATATGCCGAACTATTTTGAACCTCGTCTCAAACTTCAAGTAATGTATGCTGTGTAACTAATCTTGTGACTCGACTGACGAACGCCAAAATGGTAGTCAAGAGCAAAGATGAAAAAACGTGGGAAACATGAAAATGGACTCGGGGACTCGGTCCAAAAATATAGTTCGGCATGTGTCGTTTACTAACCCCTGTCTTTACCTTTCGTTTATGTCGGATGATTTTGAAACACACCTCGACATTTGCTAAGTACTGTATGCTATAAACAACAATCTTGTGACTCGACTGTCGAACGCCAAAATGGTAGACAAGAGCAAAGAATGCCAAGTATAGTAAACACGAAAGTGAACTCGGGGACTCGTTCCAAAAGGGTTCGGCATAAATTCTTAGAAAAGCATGGTTCGGATAGCAAGATAATAGTACTGGTAGCAAGGCAAACTACTTAAGGTCTGTTACATCTGCACCCGGCATACCGGGGATTTAATGTTTTGTTTGAGACAAGTTCAGGCCTCGGAAGAAGGAGCCTCGGAGGGCCTCGGGGCGCAGAAACAACCTCGGTCGCGGAAGCAACCTCGGTTGTTGGAGTGGATGCCGGGGTGTCCGTCACGTCGGGGAGATCACCTCGGTGGCTACGGCTTTGCCGGACTTGCCCTTGGAGTTCGGAGGTTCGTCGAAGCTGAAGTCATCATCAGAGCCTTCAGCCACCTCGGTTGTTTTGCCGGCCTTGCCCTTGGAGCTCTCAGGCTCGTCAAAGTCAATTTCCTCGCCTCAGAACTTTCTTCACCGGACTCTGCTTCCTCGTCCGAGCTCTCTTCATCCTCAGAATAGAGGCGCCCGTCATCAAAGGTCCGGGTGTTTGCATAACTAGCAAAGCGGTCGGCTGCTGCTTGGCGTTTCGCAATGCCATCAGGGGTGGAGTTCCAAGGAGAGCCCCTGCGCAGGGAGGTAACCGTGTGGATCTCAACATCTTCATACCAGGACAGCACGAACACCAGGGCCTTGTCCGCTCCAGCCCGAGCTGATGAGCATCTCCACTCCCGAAGTCTAGCCTCGGCTCCTTTCAGCTTCGTGGCGAGCTCGTCAATGCAAGTGGGAGTCTTGACCTTGGGCCAGAGGGCACGGTGGACCTCGATGGCAGCATCAACCAGCTTGGTTCCAATGGCCCGGAGCGGCCTGATCCGAGCGTTAAGGGCAACAAGGTGGTCCTGGATATCCCAGCTTTCGCTGAGGGTTTCTGTCTCAGCCCTCTTTGCCCGAGCTGCTTGAACTTCGCGGATAGCCTTGTCCTTGGAGTGCTCGAAGTTCTCTGAAGAAGACAAAAAGGCTGTCGCTGAAATAAGGCATACGGTGGCACGGGGTGTAGGTCGGCAGAAAATAAGGAAAAGGGGAGAAGAAACTTACTGTCCATTTGGTGATTAATCCGAGCGAGCTCGGACAACCAGCTTTTCGAGATAGCTCGGAGGGCGGTAAGTTCGGCTTCGGCCGAGGTGGCGCGGCTCTCCAGGGTCTTGGCAAGCTCTTGCTGCTGTTCGGCGGCCTGGTCTTGACCTTCATAGCGTCCTCCACAGCAGTTTTGGCTTCATTAGCCCGGTTCAGCTCTTGTTGCAGCCGAGCTATTTCATCCTCGGCTGTCTTCAACTTGGAGGCGTAATCTTTGTCGCTCTGCTCCTTCGCGGATAGAAGAGTCCGGTGAGACTTCTTCAATCTGTTGTGATCCAGCAGGAGGTTCTTGAAGATCTTGGTCCGAGCATTGTTGCACTCCTGAAAAAATAGAGAGATCAGTTCGGAGAAATCCGAGGTATTTCTAGCACCCGAGGCCCAATTGAGTCCCGGGGACTTGGCATTGGCCTCGGGGACTCAGCATGGGAGAAATGACAAGTTTTTGAGATTCAAGCCGAGCAATTTTAACTCGGTGGAGTGTCAATTGCTCAACCCGAATCTCGGGGACTGGGAATAGTGTATGTTTGTCATTTGGTTTCAAAGGAAGAAAGAGAGTTGCGTAAAGAAACTTACCGAGGCCTTCTTGCTGCAGTCAGGACCGCAGTCTGCATGTTGTAGATAGATTGGAGCACGGCGCTAGGTCCAACTGGATGCTCAGAGCTCGGGTTGGAGGAGACCTCGGCAGTGTCAGCCGAGTTCCAGTCCATATCGTAGTGCTTCTCCGAGCCTAAGCTGTTCCCGCTCTTGGTCCGGAGTTGCCCGACCTCCCAGCTGCTGATGTTCGGCTGGATGGTAGCAGCAAAAGAGCTCGGGAGGTGGCGACCTGAGAGCTCGAGGGCGCGGTCTTGATCAAGGTGGACCTCGGCGCAGAAGCGGGAACATGCGGCACCAGTTGGGTGCTCGCAGCCTTGGGGCCCGGTGGCGGTGGCGGCATTGGAGTTTGCTGTGGCTGTGGCTGTTTGGGGGGCTCAACAACTGGAGCTGAATCTTTCTTCTGCTTCTTCTGCTTCTTCTGCTGCTGTTGCTGCTGGTTGCGCGCAGCTTGAGACTTGGGGGAGAGCCGAGGCTCCTGCACGGTCTTAGCCGGAGTCTTGGCGCGATCTGTCTCCGCATCCTTCTGAGGAGGCGGAGGAGTCTGATCTCGGCGGGGAGCAGAGTGCCCCAGGCCGGAGTCAGAGCTCGGCGGTGGAAGTTCGGCGGAGGAGACGCGCACCGGGGAGGAGATGGTCTTCTCCGGGCTGTGAGGTCAATGGACCGTTCTGGAGGAGAGGCTCTGGCGGGGCTTCCGAGGTTAACCTCGACCTCGGTGTCTGAGCTTCAACCACTGGAGGCAGTGGTGAGTGTATCGAGCTATGGCTCTGCTTGATCTGCCGAGCCGGGCTAGACGAAAAAGAAAAGATTAAGTTAGAGTATAAAAAACTTAACCTCGGAACAGCGTGAAAGGTAAAAAGGAGCAAGGTGACTTACGCATCTTCCTCCACGGGGCCTCGCTTCTTGTGCCTCGCCGAGGTCTTCTTGGCACGCTTGGCTTTGGGCGCCGCAGTCTCCGAGGTCTTGGAAGCCTCGGCATCCGAGGTACCAGGTCCTGAGCGCTTCCGGGAAGCTGCAGACGCTGGATGAAAGTTCTTATATGTTGGAGGAGCATATGAAATGGGAATAACGTTGACAGGTTCCAGAATTTGGCAATCATCATCGTCATCATCGGGCCAATCCTGGATAGGCGATCGAACTGGTGGGCGGTGCGAGGTGAAACCACGAGTCTTACCCGAGGTGGCCTTGGGAATGGGGAGGTGATCCTCATTGTCCGGATCTTCAACCTCGGCGGCGGCCGGGACAGGCAGGTCGGGAGTCCACTCCTTAGAAGAAAGGGGGCCATCCTCGATTTCCTGTCGAGTGAACTTCTGCAGAGGTGGCAAGGTAAAACCGAGTTAGCACAAGAATCAATACAAGGCCGGGGTGAAAATGAAACCGAGGAATATTTTACGTCGGGTAAAGTACACTTACTTGAGCTGGAAGGTGATCTCGGTCATAGGGCTTGACACCCCATTTCCACTTGTCGGGCATGGTGGTCTTGGCGATGGCTCGGATGCGCCTCTTCACCTCGGAGTCATCAAGTTCAAAGGTGCTGTGCGAGTGGGGTCGTAGCGGCCACTCATATGGCAGATCTTATGGGCCCGCTCTTGTAAAGGGCTAACTCGGCGGGTGATCATGGTGCGCAAGATGTCATCTGCCCCCCAGCTTTTCTCCTGGAGGGACATCATAGTCTGGTGGATCAGAAGAACCTCGGGAGCGTCGGGTGCAGGCTCATAATCCCAGTTGAGTTGGGCAGCGGGGTTCCAATGGTGAACTCCGGCAAATTGATGAGGTCTTCGGCCCGGGTTCTTCACATAGAAGAAGGAGCGTTGCCATTTGCGGCAGGAGTCCAGGCCCTGGATCCGAGGAAACTCAGAAAGGCGCCGAGGTGAAATCGAGGCCGCCCCGCAAGCAGTCATCTCCTTGTCCACGACCTTCTTGTTCGGGACACTTTGCTTCTTCAGCTGGAAGTACTTGGCCCAGGACTCGATGCTTGGCCATAATCCGAGGTAACCCTCGGAAAAGGTCGCGTAGGCCGAAAGTTGGAGGATGGCGTTGGCGGGCAGGTGGTGTGGCTGTAGCCCAAACTTGTTCAAGAAATCCCGGAAGAATTTCCCGGCCGGGAGCCCGAAGCCACGTTCAAAGTGGTCCAGGAAGACGACCCTCTCCCCGGATTCCACCTCGGGTTCGATGTCTCCTTTCTTCGGAATCCGGCAGATGAGTTTAGCCGGGATCCGCCGTGAATCTCGGAGCCATTTGATGTCGACCTCCGTGACATCGGATCCCTCCCAGCTACCTCGTTCTGCAGATGCTCCTTCCTCGGCGGGATCCGAGGCAGAAGACATGTTGACGCTTTCCTGCAGAAGAGGGAGGTTCAACCGGGGTAAGTACCTCGGACAGTTCAGGATAGCCGGGGTAAAATACCTCGGATCAGTCAAAACAGCCGAGCTAAAGGATTTAGGCGGGAAACATGTTTCTACCGTGGCGAGATACTAGCAAAGATCTACCGATGAGCTAAAAAGGGAAATAAATTCAAGTTCATCCAGGGCAAACCTAAAAGGATAGTGCTACGGATGCGTCTGATGCAAATCTAAGCGAGATCTAAAATGTGCTAAAAGGGCTCGAGGGGATCATCTAGTTCATCAAATCTTAGGGTTCATCAGGATCCTCGAGTTCATCGGAGGATGAACTCATCCACGGCAATGGAGGGGAAGCAAGGAACTCACCGTGGAGGAACGCGAGGGATCGGCGGCGAGTCGATGGCGCCAGGCGCAGCGCGCGTACTCCGGTGCGGCGAGGCGCTTGACGGCGGTGCGGAACGGTGTTGCAGAACGGCGGCGCGTACTCCGGTGCGGCGAGGCGCTCGACGGCGGCGCTGGAGGCAGAGGGCACGAAGCGGTGAAGTGGGGAAGAAGAAGACGAAGTCCTGCCCTGGGCCCCTATTTATAAGCGGCGTGCAGTAACGGCGTGCGGTAACTGCGCACTACCGCGCGGTTACCGCGGAGGCGTGGGATCGTGTGTGAGCGGAGGAGCGGTTGCGCGGTTGGTGGCCGCACGATCGGCCACATCGTGGGCCGCAGAGTGGCAACCGCCAGCCTCGGATTTCCTGTGCGGGTCAGCGCAAGAATCGAGGAGTCGCGGGCGGTCAAGTTGGTCTCGCACTTGAGTGCGCAGGTGCGCTGTTTGGTGGGTCCGGCTGACGAGGGCGGCGTGTGGTCAGGACCTGTCTTTCAGAGGTCCGGGTTTCGAGGTCCGGGCAGAGATTCTTCGCCACGTACCTCGGAAATCTTGAGGCAAGATTGTGCTGAGTCACATAGCTCGGAAAGTTCAGATTGCAGATCAACCTCGGTGAGATTAAGTCTGTGGGAAGTACCTCGGCGGAGCTATGTTGAGGTCGGTTTTAGAGGTGGTGCCTTGTTATTTTTGAACCTGCTACGGCCCTCCATCCGAGGTCGTAGGACCGCACCAGCTTCGGGGACTAATGTCGGGGGGCTACCCCCGGGTAGGGTCAAGGCTTGGCATAAAGATGAGTTTAAAGATATGCCGAGGTACGGAAAGGGCCGACCTGCTTGGGCCTGGGAGAATCCGAGCTTCACCTTGACCTGGAGAGTTCAAAGGCCGACCTATCTTGGCCAGAGGGTCCGAGGTATCCCGTTGGCCTGGGCCGAGGTTCACTGTCCGAGCTATGTTCAGCCGACCTATACCTCGGTGCTATGGTTTATATGGTGAGTGCAGGAGAAGCTGTTTGAAGGAAGTATATCCGAGGTGATTGGACCTTGGGTACAAGACCCGAGGTAGGGAGCGGGAGCAAGACCCGAGCTAACCAAGGCAGGAGGCCGTAGGTCGGGCAGGAGTCAATGCTCCTGTCACTTCCAGCCGGGTACAAGACGCCTGACACGGAGCGTCTGTCAAGGAGCCTGGCAGAGGCGTGCCCGGGTTCGGCGGGGCTGCACGTCTCTGACCGCTGACCACGCTATCCGGGGAAAAGGCTACGAGGTAGCGCGGCGTGGCTACGTCCTGTCTCTGTCAGAGGGGACAGGCTAGTTCTGCTGTTAGGCAACAGGAGATGGGCATGCCATGTCTTGTCTCTGACAGAGGTACGGTGGTGACCGGTGCAGAGGCATGGCAACAGTGTTCAGCGAGGGGCACAACGGTAACTCGGCTGGCCTATATAGTGGGCTTCACCCCCCTCCTGCTTGGGACCGGCGGAGAGATCAATCAACAGAGAAAGAGAGAAAGGAACCTCGGAACACCCGGAAACACTCGGATCTAGCTCGGAGTGCCTTCTTCCTCCCGTGTAGCTCCATCTTTTACCTCAAGTTCTCACCATTGTATCATCATACAGCTCGAGGAGCAGCTTGTACTTGTCACTTTGAGCTATACACTGAGTAGGATAGTGCTGCAGTAGGGGTGTTACCTCCGCAAGAGGGCCCCGAAGCAGGGTACATCGTGGTGTGCTTTGTGTTCTTGGTTTCTTGTTTCTTCGTTCGTGTTCTTGCATGTTCTTGCGTGTGCACTTCTTGAGTGCATAAACCCTCCCCGGATTCCCCCAACGACCATTCGGCCCCATCTTAGCCATACCTATGGCATCTGCCGTGATCCCACCACGACAATCATACCATATGCTCTTGCATGAGTATTATTTGTCGAGGTTTGTGCTTTTCAGATTTTGGTAGCACATTCAGATTCCATGGGATGAGTTCTTCACAGTGCTATGTGCATCTAGATGTTGCACTATTGAGCTATGCGCTCGTTCAGGCACCACAGGAGATATGATGACTTATGTCATTTGATGATTGGACAGTTTTTTAGTTTTGGAGGTCAGTGACACAGACTCAGACTTTTATTGGGTTTTATGGGAGACCCAAGTTTCGCCCGTCTGCTTTGTTGACAGCTGTGTTGTTTTCCGTACGACCTACCGTTGATTTGCTCAATATGACTTCGAGAGAAGTTTATTCGTCCTATGGACGTTTGAAGACACAGGTTTACTTGTGCTGACTTTAATTGAGGAGTTGATACTATCTATGACTGTTATAGAGGATTCGTCTCAAGGTGGAGTGTTATTTTTCTTGTGCTCTGAATCCTAATCCCGTTTTACCATATATGGAGTCCTACCGGAATAAGGCATGTCTACAACTCCGTTTCGTGTCCGCCAAGACTGAGAGTTGTTTGCCCCCCATATAGCTAGAGGTAGTCATAGAATAGATCGTGAGATTGAGAGAAATCCACCAGATCCATAGCACGAGAAGGGTTTGTCCTCTCGTGCATTGTAATACTCCTCCGATTATAGTGATACGCCTTCGTGCGTTCCGTGGTTTTCTCCCGTAAAGGTTTCCACGTAAAAATATGTGTTCTTGTTCTTCGTTTGATCTACTTTTGCTGCGCAGTTTTACAACAAAGACCTATGCAAAAAATGAGAAATGGGAACACCACTTTACACATTGCGAATGGTTATATTGTTTTACCAAGGTTTGAAGGTGTAAGTTCTTCTTGATTTTTATATTTCTTAGAAGATCAATACACAATACCTGATTTATCTCCATACCAAAATTAGATTCATTCGGTTGTTCAACAATAATATCTGATAAAATATTTTCCGCACATGTATGTGTCGCAAAGATAGGCAACTATAAGCTTCTGGCATTCTATATGCACCGTCTATATCTATGGACCCAACATCACGCCCCAATCTTTCCTAGGCTCGACAATTGGACTAGCCCGCCACCGCTTAGACCGGCGACCAGCAATGCAGGTTTTCTCAGTGTACACCAAAATTGATGCTATCGACTACACACTTGTCGCGTATATGGTTGACATTGTTCTACACACTTTCCAAATGATGCTCATTCACATCAAAGAGTCCGGGACTATGTTTCCTAATCATATCTTTGTCTATCAAGCAAGATTCACCCATACAAGTTCTCAACGAGAAACTACTAAGCCATACTACTTGCAATTGCAACTAAAAATGTGAATCACGTCCACTCTATATCCTTACGTATCGCAATAGTTTTGACAACGGGCATAGAAAATTGGTTGAAAGCTGACAGGAGCGAGCCTCAAGCGATAAGTATATGGGGAGCAAAAATGTGTGGTTGGGAACATGTTGATGAGGTTGTACTTAGTAGGTGAAAGTGTTTTTATCAATTTGTAAAGGACTAGAATATTCAGACACAGTTCATGTCAAACTATTAGGCACATGCTAGGTAACAAAATCAACCATGGAGTGAGATGCAACAGTCACCACAAGCATTTGGCAACATGAATGTACTCGCAAAGTAGACAAAAGGTAACCAAATATTAGCCTAATTAGTCTCATCTATCTAGAAACAAATTCAAGGTGATATGTGCCTTGTATTTGTTTTCTCATCCACTCTCCCATCTATTGATTTCAGTTATCTAAACAGTGTACCAACACATCTCTCAAATACTCTTCCAAGCAAGTGGGTTATTTGCATGCTCAGAATTAATTTGCTACACTATTATGTGACTTACTATGACTAGACGGATATATATATCACATCACGTTCTATTATCCATACTGAGGTAGACATAGAAAAGTAAAAATCATAGGAGCTCTCAAATTTCCGGTCATTATCTAGTTGCTTAGTACAAGTCTACTCCATCTAACACACATGTCCCCCCTCTCGCGCCCTAACATACTAGTATGATCAGAACATATACAGGAATGGGTAATGAATGCATCCAAAAATACGTCAAACACATAATAAAGTTGTAACTCATATCAAAAGATCCACCATAGTGCAATACAAATAGTATCATAATCATGCAAGCTACCGACATAAACCCGTAGTCCACGGGTGAACTACTCCCAGCTTATCATGATGACGCTGAAGAACATGCTAGAGAGGTCGGAGGTGCAACCAAGGCTGACTCTGATAGCGATCCCCTCCAATCTTCGTCAGCAGCGAGGAATTTGTCTAATGTTTTGGTATTTCGATGATGGCGCCGCCTTCTCTCTGGAAGCCGCAAAGGAGACCCCTAATATAGGAGTATCAGGTTAAAATATGGAGGCAAGTGAAAGAAGGGAGGCAATTGGATGGTTGAGGGCTTGGATACCCCCTCGGTACGCTTAGTCGGCGAGAGAAGAGGGAGGAGAGAGGTCACGGCGGACGGCTCGATCCAGGAAGAGGTCGTGCCTGAGCGCCGTCTTCGCCGAGAGAAGAGGGAGGAGAGCGGTCGCGGCGGACGGCTCGGTCCAGGAGGAGGTCGTGCCTGAGTGCCGTCGCCGCCGAGAGAAGACAGAGGAGAGACGAGCTCGTACGCGCCCGCGAAGGCGTCCGTGGGCGCTTCCACGGAGAGAGATGGCCCCCCACCCATCCCTGTTGCGGTCAAAATTCGTTTAGACGGATTCCGGGCGATTTCTAACGACGCGCCTTAGCTAGACATGATTGCATGGAGACCGTGGACCAAAGTACCCATACGTGCAGTGGCGGCGCCAGTAGGGGGGCGAGGTGGGGCGGCCGCCCCACCTCACCTCAGGCGATTTTATCCGCTATATGTACGCTGCACATGCATATACGTCAATACGTGAATGGAAGGGATTAAAAAAAGAAAAAAATAGAATAACTGGGAGACGGGACCAGCACCACGACCCGGTCGGCTCGCTCGGTCGTTCCCCTCGATTCCCCATTTCCTAGCCTGTTCGCTCCGCTCTCGATCCGCCGCCGGCCGCTCCTCCCTGCTCGATCTGCCGCCGCCCGCCGGCCGCTTCTCCCTGCTCCCTGCCGAGGTGCCGCCGGCCGCTCCTTCCTCCTCGATTCTCCTATCCCCAACCATTCGCCCCTGCCCCCTGACTTGATTCGTGATTCGAGCTGCGCTGCCGCGGTGCCGCCGGCCGCCGGCGATGGAAGGAGAGGAGGAGCCAGATTGGGAAGCTGTTGCAGCAGAGGTGGAGGCATTTGAGTTGGAGAGGAGGAGCACGGGTACATGACTTGACAACCGGCCGGCTGCGCTACCTGCATGATCTAAGAAAGAAGGAAGAAAAAGGTTGTTCGTTCCATCTCTTGATTTGATGAAGTCTTAGACATATTTCAGCTTATTATAAAGTAACACCACCGGTGGAACCTTGTTGATAAGGATGGCAACGGGTAGGGTATGGGGCGGGTAGAGCAATACCATACCCATACCCGTGTAGTCAATGGGTACAAAACTCTACCCATACCCGTACCCATGGGTATGAAACTTTACCGTACCCATACCCGACAGGTACCATTACCCGTTGGGTATCCAACGGTATATCAAATTGTATACATGTTATACCTAGTTTTAGATTCATCGATAACACATTGATAAAAGAAAAATATTTATCTCAACTAAATAACATATATTTGAGTACATGACAATTATATCAACTCAAATTTGACAATTGATGTCAACTTTACCATAAATTCACAAACTCGCGAGAATGAATGTCGGACCTCTACGAGTAAGGTATATAAACGGGCAGGGTATGGGTATACCCACAGGTACGAGGTTGTACCCGTGCCCTACCCGGGACTTAACGGGTAGGGTACGGGTACTACCCATGGGTATAAAATTGTGGCCATACCCTACCCATGCGGGTACGGCACCCGCGGGTAAAATTGTCATCCTTACATGTTGAGCCCTTTATTTCGGCCACAGTTTGTTAAGCTTTCGGAAGGTCCGAATTTTATTAGCCCTCTCGCTTCCGCCATGCCAAAATCTTGGCTCCGTCCCTGGTCATATGTTGTAGGTATCATATGGTTGCTGCCAATTGTCCAATTCAAATTGCAGGAATCCATGTTAGTAGTTTTAAAGTTCTTTTTATGTTATTTTTATGTCATTGGTAATGTACTTTATGACTTATAAATATTTTAATCTCCATGGACCTTTTATTTTGTTGAATAGACTCGTTTTTTTCGGCTATTTTTTTTTAGACCTTATGTGTTCGCCCCCACTCGTCTCAATTCCTGGCTCCGCCACTGCATACGTGAGACCTCGGTCAAGAGTTGGTTTTCGTGGCACTTGCTCTGAACCTCGAGTGCTTTGGCAGGGCGATCGATGTGCAACCTCGGCCCCGCGGAATGGAGAAAAAGTTCAGTTTACGTGCAACCTGTGTTGGCGTAATGATCGGTCATTGCTTTCGTCTCCATTCGTGCTTCCTGATCAGCTTTTTGATAGATCTTATTCGCCGATCGGGAAACACGCTCGCAGGCCGTTTTTCACGTCTGAAAGCTAGCACAAAGTGGCGTAACAAAAGAAGCTAAAACGAGATCGCACCAACTGCGAATTAAGCGCTGAAGATGGAAACCAAATCGAGTCTTTCACACGCTCAGCTGTTCGGATCATCGCCCTGCATGGCCAGCCCGCGCGATGCACGTCGCCGTCGTCATGCCGCCCGGCTTCAGCTTGCGCGACCAGCCCACCAGCGAGAAAGCCAGCGGTCCCGTTCAGATCCCCGGACTGCCGCGGCGGACCGCCCGGCCGTCGTCGGCTCGTCGCGTTGCGTTTCGTCCCGCAGCAAAGGCGCGCGCGGATGGGCGCCGTGCCGCCGTTTTTCATCGGTGCGGCCGAAAGCTGTCTCCGACGGCGGGTGATGTCGACCAAAGCTGTGTCCTCCATCTGAACCTGGCATCGCTCGACTGGATCTGCGTACGCTCCATGTCATACTTCGATTGCTCGACTCTTTAGAGACGACAACTCGACTGTGAACCGCGAGCGAATTTTTACAACCTAGGTACATTTGATTCCACTTTTTTAAGACTTACCACAGCTCATATCTTTATGTTTAAATAATTACGAAAAATTACGTAGGTAGACACTTCTCCATGAAACTTCAAATGTTTTGACCAGATCATATGACCTATGCGAAAATGAGAAATGGGAAAACTACTGTAAGCGATTGCAAATGGTTATATTGTTTCACGACGGTTTTTACAGGTGCAAGTTCTTATCTATCCGCATGTCTGTTTTTTTTGTATTTTTTAGAAGATAAATACGCAAATACCTGATTTAAGTTCACACAACATTAAATTATTCAGTTGTTGCAAAATAATACATAGTAAAATATTGCCCGCGCAGCGCATGTATGTGTTGCAAACATAAGAGGAAACCAAGGCTCTGGTTATGCTATATGCACTGTCTATATCTACAGAACCGGTGGCGCCGCTAGATATTTTCCTGGATTGAGGATTACGCTAGTTCGCCGCCGGTTAGACCAGCGACCAGCAATGCAGGTCGTGCACTGTACACCAAAACTGATGGTATCGGCTACACACAACAGAAGGCCCGGTACCAGATATTACTGATACTAGCAAAATATGCCCGTGCGTTGCTA
The DNA here is from genome assembly GCA_947311845.1 of Poa pratensis. Classification (NCBI taxonomy): domain Eukaryota; kingdom Viridiplantae; phylum Streptophyta; class Magnoliopsida; order Poales; family Poaceae; genus Poa; species Poa pratensis. Next base: position 92,492,314 of record CAMZMU010000117.1, on the reverse strand, counting down.
CGGGTCGATTTTTATTGCATATTTTGCCAGTGTTTCGCCGATGGTTTTCATCTTCATCCCACGTTTTTCGCAAAAAAAAACTATGTAGACGTTGGCCTAATAGGGTATCAAAGCGTGGCGTCGGCTTGACTGGTAGGGCTGGAAAACAAAAGGCGAAAGCGACGGTGTCTCTGTCTCACAAACACCACCCACCCAAGAACACGTCTTCTAAAATCCTCATCTCGGCCCAGGACGATAAAAAGATGACTCTAAAACATAAGAAGCTTTTATTCAGGGCACCGCCGCCTCGACCATCTAAATACCGGTGTTGGCAAACCTCGCACTATCATGTTCAATCCATGACAATTTAATTGTTATCGACGTAGTTCACTCTCACAGGGCCCATATGCCACGTATGAAAAATAAATCGAGGTAGCCCTGTGAAACATCTCCGGTCAATTGAATGCTCTGTAGACACTGACTTTATTGGGAACCCATTTTCTCTCTCCTTCTTACATTTTCTTCTCTCGTGCTCTCTATGGTATTCTTCCACATGCGCCATGGCTCTTCTTTCTAAACTCACGGTTCTCAAACTTCATGGAAGAAATAGCCCCAGATTTCTTCCTTGAATCTGTGAATAATTGTTTCCTTTTCCAAATCTGGCGCTAAGCAGTTTCTTTCGCCCCCAAATAACCGCAAGTGCCCTCGATCTGGTTGTCACTTTGCTCGATCCGCCAATGCGCGGTGTGCTGAGTTCCGCAGGGCGTCCACTCAAGGAAGAAGCGCCACGGTCGCTGTCTGCGGTGGATGCACGAGCGAGGAGCCTGGACCGTTTTTGTGCTGTCCAGTCGAGCTCGTCCAGTCCGTCACGGCCCGCCCCCATCCCGCCTCCTGCCTCCGAGTATGACTTCTCACGCCACTCAGATCGACCGCATCCACGACGCTCGATGGCTTGACCGCGTCCATCGCCGGGAATCCAAGGGCGACGCGCCGGATAATCCAAGGGGTGGCGCTCGGGCCGGCAAGCGCGTCCATCTGCTCGACCGCCTCCACGACGGTCAACCATCATCGGCGAATCCAGGGGGAGCGCGCCGGGGAATCCAGGCAAGACGAAAAGACTGTGAGGTACACGACGGAAAACCAGGGAATCCAGGCGTAATGCTTTTGTGCGAAGCGTTTTTTCCACTAAGCGGTGGCAATAGTTGTAATTTAGATAGATGAGCAGGGGCAACTACAAAACAGACGAAAAAACCGCAAGAAGAAAATAAAAAATCGAACCGATCCATGACTTATGACTTATGGGTGGCAGTGGTGGGTAATTGTTGCGAATTTTAGGGGTATTTTCAACGACGTACGACAAGAAGCCTTAATGTTTTTATTATTAGGTATAGATTGGTCAACCTACTTTCCCGATAGCGCTCATTCCCAGCAAGCCAGTATGGGACTATGTTTAATAATCATGTCCTTGTGAATCGAGCAAGATCCAACCCACACAAGTTGAACGAAAAACAGCTAACTTTACGATAATTGTACTTGAAAGTAAAGATTTGTATCACGCCCACTTTATATTGGTGTGTATAACAAACATTTTGGCAATGGCAGTAGAAAATTGGTTCAAAACTGAGGAGGAGCGAGCCTCAAGGGATAAGCATATATGGAAGGAAAAATATGTGGTTGGGAACTAGTGATGAGGTTGTACATAGTAGGTGAAAGTATTTGTATCAATTTATTAAAGACTGACATAAAGGAATACATGTAGGTGATATGTTGCACTTGGTGGGTGGGTGGTGGGGGGAGTGCCGATAAAACATTCAAACACAGACCACGTTGAACTATTAGGCACATGCTAGGTAATAAAACCAACCTTAGAGTGAGACATGTCAGTTACCCCCAAACAGTTAGCAACATGAATGCTCACAAAGCAGACAAAAGGTAACCAAATATTAGCGATTAGTCACATCTACCAACAAACGATTTCAAAGTGATATGTGGCTTGTATAAGTTTTCTATTCCACTCTCTCATCTTGACTTCAGTTCTCTAAATAAGTGAAGTTGGCTTGAGGGAAACTTTATAATTTAAGTTCATATCAATTAATTTACTTAGAAACACTTAGATAATTTTAACTTGAAGTTTGAAAAAATAAATAAGAAAAAGCAACAAGTGTACTAGTATTAGGTACAAAAATTGCCGTTGTATAGTATAATCATTTGTGGTTTGATCATAAATAGAAAACGAGTTCCACTCCAAAAGCTACATTACAACTAGTGAGGTTGGATCAAGCGCAACTTTATAACCTAAATTCATATGACGTGAATTTGTTAAAAAAACTGAAGTAAATGAAATTTGTGTGTTTGAAAAAAGTAAGGAAAAACAACAAACATATTAGTATATGTATAAAATTACAGTTCTATTGTAAAGTATGATCATTGTGGCTTGAGTACAAATAGAAAATTAGTGCCATACCAAAATCGACATTACAAACGATGTTCAACTTGTGACATATACAGAACTCTATTACGTAATTTCACGAACGTTAGGTATCGTCATATAACATGCAAGGGTGAGTTTCCACTCAATACCGATACTAATGTTGTTTAAGATTCTAAAACAAACTCATTTTTCTCAATTAAAACGTAGATAACTTATATGCATTTTGTCTTTCTACATAAATTTACTTATCAAGCAGTTTAATTCCCTTTTTTACACCTAATTATGAGATTCTCACAATCTTTACCTCATTTCAGAAATATTTTCACATTTTATCCCTCCGTTGCGACTCTGCTAGAACTCTTACCCGTTTTATTATTTTTCAGAACAAATGTTAGAATGTTTTCCCCATTTATTATTTTCCAAATGGAAAATCTATTTATAGGGTGCCCTGAAATTATCGAAAGCACCGAACCCTGTCCCACCGTTGGATCTGCCTCACGGTCTAGATCAGGCTGCTGGCCTCTTCTTCCTTTTTTTACGTGTGCGTCGTCCCCAACCGTTCCAGATCAGGCCGCTGGCCCTTCCCCCTCACCGACACGCAGGGATGCGTCGCCGCTGATGTCGTGCTGCTACAACGCTGGCACCAGCCGGCCCCTCCAGCTCCAACGCCTTTCATCCTAGGATTCTCTCACGGGCCTTGCTCATTGCCGATGCTCCTCCACTCCAGGCCATCGACAGTTCTGGTGACACGCCCCTCCAAATCGATCTGCTGCATATGGCTGCATCAAGCCCACCATCGACGAAGCTGCATCAAGGCACGGACCTCCGACTTGTTTCCTTAAGAGCGGAGCTTTCGCTACCTTCCGGCGTTGAATCCAGGACGACTCCGCCCTCCCGTGCCTGGCTGGTGACAGCGACCATGTCACGGTGTGCTTTGCTGCAGCGACCTGCTTCCCCGCGTAGGCTTATCATGATACGATGTTCAGCTTGTCATGTGTGTCATTGTGTCAATGAATCTGATATCTAGCATTATGCCTGTGTGGATCTATTTTCTTAGAGCATCTCTAGCAGATCCCTTATATCACGGTACCGTAAACTTGCGGGCTGTGGCGGAACAGTAATCGCAAAACCGCGAAGGCAGACGATTGGCCCAACAATAAATTGATTGTGTGGATACAATCATCTTGTCTGATCGTACTGAAACCATGGACAAGGCACTTGGTTATCTGACCAATGACCATAGATCTCACTTTATCTAGTTTAGGAATGCAACATATTATTATAATGTTCTTTACACGTGCACAAGCTTTGCCATTGTGACATGCTGGATTCTTGAGCTCGCCACCGAATCAGGACTCCTTCAACCTTTGCCCGGCAACTTCATCAAATCTCGCATTTCCTTGTATGCAGATGATGCGGTCATCTTCCTGAAGCCTGAAGCTCAAGACATCAGCAACTTGACTGCTCTCTTGGACAACTTTGGCATGGTCACTGGCCTCATGACGAACATCGATAAAAGTTCGGTGGCCCCAATCCGCTGTGATCTCATCGACCTTAATGCCACGCTTCTCCACTTCCCGGCTGCGGTGCATCAATTCCCCATCAAGTACCTGGGTCTCCCTCTCTCGCTAGGGCGACTCAGGCGGGTGGACCTTCAGCCTTACATCGACAAGGTGGCATCCAGGCTAAATCCCTACAAGTCCAAATTCCTAAACCGCGCCAGCTGCGACGCTCTGGTAAAATCGGTCCTCACTGCCCTGCCGATCTTCCTTCTCACCGCGATCAAGGCCGATAAAGCAACTTTAAAGGCTTTTGACAAGTTGAGAAGGGCCATGCTTTGGAACGCAAGCGACACTGTGTCTGGAGGAAAATGCAAAGTGAGCTGGACGAAGGTCTGCCGTCCGAAAAAACTGGGAGGTCTGGGGATTCTGGACCTTGAAAAGTTCACTCGGGCTCTGCGGCTTCGATGGCTTTGGTTAGAATGGACAGCTCCAGAAAAGCCTTGGGTGGGACTCAAAACACCTAACGACGACACGGATAGAGACCTGTTCAACGCTGCTACTTGCGTGACCATCGGGGATGGGACGACTGCGAGCTTCTGGTCATCTTCCTGGCTTAACGGGACCTCGCCGGGTGCGCTTGCACCCATCATTTTCCAGGCTTCCAGGAAGAAGAAGCGATGCGTCAAGGACGCCCTTGCCAATCTCAATTGGGTCGCTGACATCGCCGTCCATGAGTTCACCCTGGAACACGTCATTCAGTTTGTCAATCTTTGGGATATTCTCCAGGGCATTACGCTGGACTCAGCCACCTCTGACACCATCACTTGGACGCTCACGTCGAACGGGAAGTACTCATCTGGATCGGCATACAAAGCTCAGTTCATCGGATCCAACACTTGCTCCTTCGACAACCTCGTCTGGAAAACTTGGGCTCCTCCAAAGTGCAGATTTTTTGCCTGGCTCGCGGTGCAGAACAGGCTTTGGACGTCGGACCGTCTCGCTAAGAGGGGATGGCCTCACACCCCTCTCTGCCAGTTATGTAGATCGCAGAACGAAACTGCAAGGAACATCCTTTTCGAATGCAGATATTCTAGACGCATCTGGCAGGCGGCGGCCTCCTGGCTTTCCTGCCCTTCCTTGGTGCAGGACATAGGAGCTGGGCGTCCGACCGTCCTTGACTACTGGAAAGCAGCTGCCAAGTCTACCATGGCACACCCCAAGGGTCTAAAGTCGGCCATTACGCTGATTGCTTGGGAAATATGGAAGGAAAGAAACGCCAGAGTTTTCAACAACACTTTCTCGATGCCTTCGACCCTCATTCAGAAGATCAAAGATGAGGGTAAGGACTGGATCCTCGCAGGAGACAAGACTCTTGCTGAGATTCTTGCGTGAAGTGAAGGCATGACGGTGTTGGTTGAGTGTATCAGTTTTTTACTTTCCAGTCTTTTAATTTTGGCCAAGGGCCGTGTTGTGTTTGCTCCTCCTATATCAATATAAAAGGCAAAGCTTTTGCCCCGCTTCACTGTCCAAGAGTTGATTTTCGTGGCACTTGCCCTGTGGGGACGTGGATCTCGAGTGGTTTGGCAGGGAGATCGATCGATCGACCTGCATCCCGGCCCCGCGGAACGGAGAAAAGTTCAGTTGGCGTATTGATCAGTCATTGCTTTTGTCTCCATTCGTGGTTCCTGACCACTTTCCCTCCGAGCTCAGCTCGCCGGAGAACAGAACAAGGACGCTTTTGATAGATCTCATTCGCCGATCAGGAACACGATGCACCTCCGAAAGCTAGCACAAGACGAAGCTGAAAAGAGATCGCACCAACTACTGAGTGCGCGCTGCACGTCGCCGTCAAACGTCGACCGCGCCGCCGTTGTCACACCGCCGGGCTTCGGCTGGCTCGACGTGGACGCGCACTTAAAATGGCCGGTCGGCAACGCACGTCCATGTCCTGGGCGTGCACACATTTCCGCAGCTGGCTTGGCCCCAGCTAGCTTCCCTCCACCAGCGACAAAACCAGCCGTCGCGTTCAGACCCCGGACTGCCTCTGTCGACCGGCCGGCCGTCGTCGTCTTGCGTTCCCCGGCAAAGACGCGCGCGGATGACCGCCGTTTTTCATCGGCGCGGCCGAAAGCGTGGAATTTTCAGTTGCGTCCGACGGCGGGTGATGTGGACCTGATGAGTGATGAAAGCTGTTCTTCGATTGCGTCGTCGCGTGGATCTGAGTACACTCCACGTCGCATTTGGATTTCTAGATCGCGATCGCGTGCCCGGTAAACTCCAGTTATATATTAGTTGCGGGGATGGGATGCTTAACTTGGCTCGTTTGGCTGCCATTGAGTGAGATTTCTCAGCGCGCCGGCGCCGACGCTTGGCTGGTAGTAGAACAGCTCTGCCAGAAACGTGCGGGCTGCAGGGTCCAGAAGTTAATAGTGCGCGACGCATGGTTTCGAGAGGTGGAAGAACTTGTGTCATCACGGTATCACCGTATCAGGTGCTCGACCAGATTTTCATGAAGAAAATATGGGGTGTTCGACTCTATCGAGATGACAACTCGAGCATGAAACGAGCGAATTTTACAACCTAGACACATATGGATTTCTTTCTGACACAGTATATAATATGTCTTCAGGTGATGGTACGTTTTTTTAATTTTCCAATTTGCTCCTGCATCGCTAGACAGAATTTAAAAATATTACACCTTATGCCACCGCTTATGATCGGTTCGCTGTACGTCGCGCAGTTTTGCATAAACCCCCTAAGAAAGCCGGAACTCAACCCGCGATCCTTTAATCCTGTCTCTCGTTTCTGTTCCAGCGATGGGCGACCGTACGCGAGGCGAGGCCAGCAAGTCGCTAGAGGCGAAAGAGGGGCGGCGCCGTACATCTCACCGGCTCGGCTCTTTCCGCCATCGTATTGCTCCGGCGATCCGCGGCCCACCCGAGCCTCCGCTCAGCCTTGCCCCGTACTCTCTTCCTCCCCTGTTCTCTCTCTCAATTTCCCATGTACTTCCTCGCTGACCCCCGACTGGTTCGTCTACCTCCCGTACGCGAGGCGAGGCCAGCGAGTCGCTAGAGGCGAAGGACCCGATTTTCTCCGACCTACGGCCGCAGTCGATTGCCAACTGCAGTTGCTGAACTCCTCCTCAAGATAGATCTCTCGAATATTTCTCTCACTATGTGATGCAGAACGGTGGGATGTAGTTGTATCACCGTATGCCTGATGCTCATCAGCCCTTGTAATGCCAATTCCTCACTATTGTGTACATAGACATGTATTCTGTTTTTCTCCCTAAATATGTTCGCTGTTGTTCAAACCTGAATGCTCTATTTGGTCGGTTATTTTTAGTGCAGGATTCATGGTTGAATGGTGTATGTTGCAGTAGCCTGTTTTCCGTCAAAAAAGTTACAACCAACTAATCCAAAAAGTAACTGAATATTAGCAATGTTATGGTTGTTCGTCTGGATTTGCGACGATTCAGAGTTCAGTGAACTCGACGTGCTTAACTGAAACCTCGCTCAGTTTATGAACTGTGATTGGGGTGCTGGAGTACGTGCTTCCCTGAAACCTATCTCAGATTAATGACCTGTGAACTATGATAGCAGAGAGAGTTCCGGCCGTCCATACAGTTATTTTTTACCTTCTCTTAGAGCCCTATAGTAATCTACTAAATGTGAATTATTTCTGTTTCTTGCTGTCAATGTGCTTCAGTTCATGAGTGCCTACCATCGTGGAGCGCTATCTTGGTGTACCATTTTTAAATTCAGATTCTTTAATTCCATATGAACAAAATTTGAATGCTATTTCAGAAATTTTAGACTTGCGAATTGAAATTATGCTACCCTCTACAATCATTAATCTTTGTGCTTTTACCGGCGTTAGTTTGCAGGGTGCGTGTTTATGTATGTGAGAAGCTACAATTTTCTGATTCATTCTTGTCCTTAATGCCTACAAATTATCCTCCCAAAATAATAATCTTTTGTGCGGCTTCAAGTTTTGTTTCTTGTGCTCGATGATACAAATTGTGCAGTTTGAAGATTTATTTCGTGATCTGGATGATAGAAGGGATGGGGAATTACTGACACGCCCTGATGCGGCCATCCTTGTTTTTTCAAATGCCTTAGGTATCATATATATCCGTCACGCAGGGTGACATCGCTCGCCGATTCCGGTAGCCCCATGGGACGTTTATCTCTGGTTAGAGTTGGACAGTTTTTTAAAACCTGCGTAGATGAACTGGCTGTATGGGCATGTCTCACCTTCAGGAGATTATGAAGATTGTGCACACTTGGGTTGCTTTTAGAATACCCGCAATGTTTTTTGGTTGTGTGAAAATGTCTCACATTGCTAAGTATTATGAAGACAATCATGAACACACGATGTAGTTCTTTTACGAGAAATGAGTGGTGTACTTCATCATATATCTATATTTATTTTGTGAGGGTGCTTAATCATCTATCTACCCAAAATTAGTCAATTAGTTATCTTTCGTATTAAGCAAGTTAGCATTGGCATAAAATTATTGCGTCTCACTCTTTAACTGCATTTGCTGCCTTTCCTTAGTTATTATGTGGGGGCATTATTTTTTATTGCATTTGTTCGTTTAGTCTTAGTATGAAAACGACAGGATCACCAGAGTTCAAGATGAAGGCATGTTGTGGCCGCACGTAGGACGAGGGTGTGTGAGTTGTAGGCTATTTTTTAAAAAAATAATACACGAAATTTAATTAATTTTGGAAATAATACGTGTTTTTTTTATTTTTTTCAAAAATATTAGCCAGTCGTTCTTGCGCAAGCCGACTGGGCCTACTCGTCTTAGGCGATGCCGACTAGCTGCCTGTCGGCGTTGGCAAAGACGACAGGCCTCTCGGCGTCAGATCCATGCACTAGTCGGCGTTGGCAAAGACGACAGGCCCTAGTCGTGGGGAGTGGAGAGTGGAGAGGAGGAGGGCGCCCAGGCGGTCGATGCCATGCAGATTTAATTCGGTTTGTGTGGGGAGTGGAGAGAGAAAACGAAGAACACGCAGGGAAGGAGAAGGAAGGAAAGAGAGGAGGAGGGCGCCCGGGCGGTCGATGCCATGAAGACGCTTGTCGTCCTTGGCAAAGCCGACAGGGCCCGCCTTGCCGGCGTTGGCGAAAACGACAGCGGACGCCAGGACGACTGGATCAGTGGCGACATGGCCCATCCACTTATCGTCTTCCACGTGGACGAGTGGGGCTAGTCGTCATAGGCGAGAACGACAACCTCCTGTCGTCTTCCACAAGACCGACTGGCTAATATTTTTGAAAAAAAAAATTATGCGTATTATTTCCGGAATTAAATAATTTTCGCGTATTTTTAAAAAAAATTAGCTGAGTTGTAGCACAGTAGGACGCTGAGTTCGAGGGGGAAATTGCCTTCTAACAAGAAATATTTTTTAAATTTATTACATTAAATATCCCGATTTGATGTGTCGCAAGCAAAATCAATGACTTTGAGTCCGAGTGGATCGAAAAAAAGTGACTAAAAGATACTATGTAAGAAGTCAATCTTCATGGTTCTGTCTATCTTTTCTATACACGTTGATTATTCACATGCACGTGGTGAAGTTAAAATTTTGAATACCGTAGCAACGCACGGGCACTCGGCTAGTATTTTATAAATAATTACGAAAAAATTCACGTGGTAGACACTTCTCCATGAAGCTTTTACAGAATTGACCAGATATGACCTATGCGAAAATGAGAAATGGGAAACCTACTGTACGTTGCAAATGATTATGTAAGGTTTATAGGTGCAAGTTATCTCTATGATTGTTTTTTAAATTTTTAGAAGATAAATACACAATATCAGATTTATCTTCATACCAACATTATATCCATTCAGCTGTTAAAAAATAACGTATGATAAAATATTGTCTGCGCATGTATGTTTGCGAAAGGATAAAAGCATCTACAAATTCCTGGTATGATATATGCATTGTATATACTATATTTGTGGACGGCGCACCTAAATCTTTTCGAGACTCGACGAGATTGGACTACCTCACCGCCACTTACACCCGACCAGCAATGCGAGTTGTGCGATGTACACCAAAACTGACACCACCTACTAAACATAGGATAAAGCCTTGTCGCGTGTATTGTTAACAGTGTTCAACATACTTTCCCAATGACACTCATTCCCAACATGTGAGTATGGTACTCTGTTTCATAATCATGTTCTTGTCTATCGAGCAATATAAGGCCCACACAAGTTCTCAAGGAAAAACAACTCAATTTATGATAATAGTCTCTTGCAATTAAAGATGTGAATCGCACCCACTCTATATCGGTACGTACATCAATAGTGGCCATAGATAATTGGTTGAAAACTGAGGAGAGCGAGCCTCAAGCGATAAGTATATAGTGAGGAAAATATGTGTCGTTGGGAACAAGTTGATGAGGTTGTACTTAGTAGGTGGAAGTATTTAAATCAATTTGTGAGGAACTAAATATTAAAACACGGTTCATGTTGAACTATTAGACACATGCTATTTAATAGACTAACCTGGAGTAAGATACACTGTCACCACAGGCATTTAGCAACATGAATGTACTTACAAAGTAGATAAAAGGTAATATGTGCTTTTATTATAAGTCACATGTATCGACAAACAATTTCAAGGTCATGTTTGCCTTGTATAAGTTTTCTCATCCACCATCTTATCTTTTGACTTCAGCTCTCTAAATAGTGTCGTAACACATCTCTCAAATACACTTCCAAGCAAGTGGGTTATTTGCTCGGAATTAATTTGCTACACTGTTATGTGATTTACTATGACTAACGGATATATAGCACATCACATCCTATTATCCCTACTAAGATAGACATAGAAAAGTAACAAAATCATAGAGTTCTCAAACTTTCCATCACTGTCGAGTTGCTTACTACAAGTCTACTCCATCTAACACACATGTTCCCCCTCTCCAGGGCCCCTCTCGCGCCATAACATACTAGTATGATCAGAACATATATACAGGTAAGGGGTAATAATATGCATCAAAAAATACATCACACATACTGAAATTGCATCTCATATATATAAATCCACCATAGTGCAATACAAATAGTAGCATAATCATGCATGCATCCCATATGGTTCTAGACACGATAATACATAGAGAGAGATAGATCAAGATACTGTCCTAAACCCATAGTCCAGGGGTAAACTACTCCCTTCTTATCATGACTAGGTAATTGCCCGTGCGTTGCTACGGGAGACTCCCTTGAACCGTCCCGTGTTTTTGCAGGCTGGGTTTTTTATTGGTAGTGTGAAAAAAGAATTGAAACTTTGGTTAGTCAGATTTATATCACAAGGACCATAAAGTATAGTGCAGATGTTCATCAAGTCATCAATACAATCTAGCGCCCAAATAGAATGAAAACAATAGTGCATGTCACGCACATCAAAGATGAACTTTCTTTAGGAAGTGTCAGCTCAATGGTGAACAATTTTCAAAATGTCAAGAACAGTGAAAAATATCTTCCTTGTTTAGTTAACAGCCTTTGAAGAGTAAAAGTATACATAATATAGTTCAATAATGGTAACACTAATAAAGAACAATCATGAGGGCACCCATATTAGTATTATAAATAAAGCTTATTTTCACAACATCTATTACTGTTTGTTGGCATCCTCAAACAAAAAATATTATTCAGCTTAGAATCCATTTTTTGGGGAAAAAAGGCCCTGCCTCTACATACAGCCCTGAAAATTCAGCTTAGAAACAGTGTACAACATATTATACAATGGCCTGAAGATTCAAATTTTCTAGAGCTAAAGCAGTAGGGTAATAGCCATGAACATGAGCTGAATTTGCACAAGTGTAGATGGGCCCAGATTATGAACGTCCGATATCCTGTTGAGCGCAATCATTAGCCACTCCATTGAGGTTCCTCTGAATATGATAGACAGCTGAGGCAAGTTCTTGAGTGAGCTTTCTTAGTGGGCGACGTAGCTTCTGATCTCCCATAGGACCTGAGGATCTGCAGTTGTAGTTGCCTTGCCGCTACCGCCTTTGCGAGAGAGTGACTACCTGTGAGGAATATGATCTGCTGGAGCTGAAGGATATTTGCAACGTTTGCTGCCAACACAAGGGCAAAAGCTTCAGCATGAAATGGTGATGGTGTTAAGACTACTGAGCCTTGGACAAAGATAGAAGTGCTGCTGCTTCCTTGCTGAAATTGGCCGCAAATACCTAAACAGAAGTATTTGACGCTGGTACTGGTGCCTTGCAAGTTTTCCAAGCAGCATCCGAGAATAGCCTGGATCCTCTGATTGTTAAATCAGTTTTAGTTGTGGATCCCTGCATAATAGAATCCTTTGGCTTGTCGTCCTGCATCTTGGAAGAATCATGTATATCAGAGGTAGAGAAATCGCACATTTCAAGGTTAGACTTGATAGTTTTTGGAGCAATATTGATCTGATAAGAACTTCAGAAGCGCCCTCTTTCATGTTAAAACGGTGGTCATTTCTCGACTTCCATAGGCACCACATGAAGGTAAAAATGGATTGAAGAGTGGTGTGTAGGTGTCTAGAGGTTAGCAGGTTCAGAATTGAGTCAAGGAGGTAGTAGTTGCACTGAGATGCTGAAAACAGGGAATTGTCTGGAGTAGGAGGCTAGGAGCAGATCAAACCAAAATGACTTGAAGCAGAATGATAAAAAGACTGATTCAACTTTCCATTCATTCTGTTTTCTCAAACACTTAATAAAGAAATCACATATCAACTACTACTGGGCTCTTCTTCCTATGGAAGGTCACCATCTTGAACTTCACCTGCCGGTTCTTCATGTCCACCTTGTTGCCGCACAGGACAATCGGGATGTTCTCGCACACCCTGATTGCAAAAAATTATTTAGAACAGTTCAAGAGATGTGTCAGACCAATTTCGGACAATCGGTGAAATAAGAGCTATTTGTAAACTGAAGATATTCTCGAAGAGCAGAAATTTTACTTACAGATGTCCCTGTTCCAGTTGGGAACGTTCTTGTAGTTAAGCCGGGAGGTGACATCGAACATGATGACTGCGAACTGGCCATGGATGCTGAAAACAACAGGAAAAATGTAAGAATACAAATTAATCTGTTGACATTAAAAGAACACACAATAAGGCATTACAAATTTTATCTAGCTCTATATTCATTTGGCAAAGCACACGATTTAAAATTACCTTAGTAAGAACATATTTCCCAACTACACCAGGCGTCTTTCGAGAAGCAAGTATTATTTGGTTAGTTGCGTCTATGCCCATGACTCAAGCTCCATCAAAAAAAAAAATCATTCTGCAAAACATGGGTATCGGATTATACCAGAATCACTTTCCTGCTGCTTGCTCCTCTCTACTAAATCAGCACACGCATGCTACTCCTCTGACCTCTCCATCGCGAACCCGCACACCTGCTGCTCCATGCCCATTTGATCTTCTTCTTCACCTTGTATGCAACGCACTGCCCATATTTATTTCCTCTATTGCGACTAGGGCTGGACTAACGAGCTGCTCGGCTCGTTAAGGCTCGGCTCGTTAAGACTCATGATCGTTAAGACTCGAATCGTTAAGCTCGTTAAGACTAACGAGCTAAATATAAAGCTCGGCTCGGTTCGTTAAGTATTAGCGAGCGCTCGTGAGCAGCTCGTTAAGAAATTAAATCTGAATATAGAGATGACGAGGTAATTGACGATTAACAAGAAGTAAAAGGGATTCGATGTTTCCTACATTGTTGACCATAAATCTCGGTTGTGATATTGGCTTGGTAAACAATGTTGAGTCGTCACCTGTTATGTTGCTAGTTAGATGAGATTTACCCTTAAAAAGACATGAGATCCAAATTAACGAGCTTAACGATCTGCTCGCGAGGCTCGTTAGCTCGCTCGTTTAGCTCATTAGCAATAACGAGCCCAAATCATTGCTCGGCTCTGTTCGTTAGCATAACAAGCCGAGCTAAACGAGTCGACCAAATGAGTGCTCGTTTAGCTTGTCGAGCATCGAGCTTTATGTCCAGCCCTAATTGCGACGGTGACAACGATTCTGACAGAGAACGGTAGTCAAGCGGCAGTTGTGATCTCTTCGTCCCGCATCGACGCGTCCCCGCGCGCGCGTGACCTCTTCGTCCGTCCCCGCCCGAAGAACTCCGGCCAGCCTCGCCTGCCATGCCGCGGCCGCCACCTCCAGCGCCATGCCGCCTCCTGCCGTTTCCCCGACCGACACCGACGGTTTCCGACCCCGCCACCGTGTGCTCCAAGCCTCCTGCAGCCTGGCCGCCGCTCCTCGAGCTCGATGACTCCGTCCAGGCCCCGCGGCCGCCAGTCGGGCGCGCGCGCGTGTAACGCATCGACGCCTCGTTCGGCCTCCTCCTCGTCCAAGACTGAGCCGCGCCCGGCCTCCTGCTCGATCTGCTCGGTCACCAGATCCGTGCAGCGCTGCCTCGCCCGCGTGCGTCCCTGACGCCTCCATGTGCGCCGCCGACCTCCGGCCCTCAGATACATAGTGCCCGCCGTGGACCTTGGGCTGGGGAGGCAAGGGAGACTTCGAAGTTGAGGGCGCCGGCGGCATCGGCTGGGGAGGCGAGGGAGACGTCGAGGTCGAGGGCTCCGACGGCATCGTCCGCCCGGGCGCCGGCGGCATCGGCTGGGGTTGCCATGCTGACGACCATCTCCTTCTTCAAGTCTTCAACGGCGAAGGCGACAGATCGAAGGCACGCGGCAGCAGTGCAGAGGCAGTGCTTGGATTGGGATTGCTCGACCGTCGAGGGAGGGGCTGGGGCGGCCGATGCTGGGAGAGTTTTTTTTTTGAGATTAACCGATGCTGGGAGAGTTTTTTTTTTTTTGAGAATACCGATGCTGGGAGAGCTGTGCGTGGAAGGGACGGCGGCAGAGCGATTTGATACGCGAGGGAAGGTTTCTTTGGGCTTTGGCCCATGTGCGCGATCGGGATGGACGGGGGCAGAAAATTTTGGCAGAAAACGGTGGCTTCACCGACCTAGGTTGAACTTCCATTTAATAGTAAAGATTGCGATGAAGAACACGTTAGAGAGGTCGGAGGTGCAACCGAGGCAGACTCCGACAATGATCCACTCCAATCTTCGTCAGCGGCGAGGTTTCTCTCTGATGTTTTGGTATTTTGGTGATGGCCTTCTCTTTGAAAGCATTTTGAGGTTTAAACGTCCGTGATCCATACAAACAAGTAGGCTTTGTGCTTTTGTAGATCAAATTCATTGATGAAGCAGTTCAGATCATCATCAGCGTGTGCGTTGAAGTTGTCGTTGCTTCGATTCTCCATGAAACGGGCGATACAGAAATCCCCAATTATCAGCCGCAGGTCGGTGCCCTGGTCAATGAGCGACGGACCTCATCCTGGAATGCGACACGGCGGGAGCGATCGCAATGCGATTAGATGTTCGTGACAGCGAAGCGCGTACCGTCTGCGGTGAGCTCGAACATGAAAGAGGCGGATAACTCCATGATGCGGTCTTCGACATCGCTGGCAGGGACTAACTAGAGCAACAAGAAGCCAGAGTAAGAAAGGACGCCCCTTGTGTAAAACAACAAGAAGCCTAGGTTCTCCCAATGGAAACCCTAGGCACGAATCGCTCAAGTGAATGAGGGGGAATTGTAAATCGCCTTGGTAGACTTGTAGATCTTGGTCTTCTCCTTCGATTCTCCAAGTATGAGCTCGATTGAGTGGTTGGAGTGGGAGATCTAGGAGGTTGAAGATTTCATTAATGGAGGAGAGAGATTGGTTGAAGCTTAGTCTTCTTTGGAGAAGAAGACCCCTTTAAATAGTACTCCTCCATAAATGGCCGTTGGAGGCATAAACCCGTGCGCATCTGTAGTACCGAGCCAAACCCGGTAGTACCGACCCGCGTTGACTCGCGGTTGGCTCGTTGCCTCCAGCGTCCATACACGCTCGGTAGTGCCGGTTGGCAGGGCA
Source organism: Poa pratensis (assembly GCA_947311845.1). Lineage (NCBI taxonomy): Eukaryota > Viridiplantae > Streptophyta > Magnoliopsida > Poales > Poaceae > Poa > Poa pratensis. The sequence goes on along the minus strand of CAMZMU010000117.1, from coordinate 92,476,454 downwards.
TGGTAGTACCGACCACACGGTAGTACCGGGCCACTACCGGCCCACTGCCGGGCTGAAAAACTATCCATATCAGAAGCTTCACGAGCGACGCACTACTGGCTCCGGTACTAGGGGCGGTAGTACCGAGCAGCCGACGAACCCGGTAGTACCGACCAGGAGGGTCCGGTACTATTCTGCACCCGGTAGTACCGGGCTACTTCCGAACAAAAACACGTAATTATCCGAATCGCCTGGGATCAGGCGGTATTGGCCCGGTACTTGGCAAGGTAGTACTGAGCAGGGTCACTCGGTACTACCGGGCCAATCCCGGTACTATCGACTCTGGCAGAAAACCAGCATTAATCCCTTTTCATTGCGCTTATCCTTTTTATCCATGGAAGTACACTAACCCGTGCAATCAAAATATATAATCCTGCAAATCTTTCAGCACACAAGTTAGTCCGCTCATTGTGTTGTTAACAAACATCAAAACCACTTAGGGATGGAATCATCCCAGTATCAATTTCTTTCTTATCTTTCTGAGGCTTCGTTTGCTACTATTTCTGTAGGTCTTGACGGGGATAATCTCTGCAGGGATAAGGTTAACACTTGTCTTTTACCAATCCCAAGCAAATACACATTTATTTCTAATGCCAAATTCATTAGGAAGAGGTACTGTATTGCCTTTAGAGTAAATAACACCACACTTAGGAGAATTCTAGAAAAAAAGTGGAGATAAAACTAACCCAATACAATTGAATCAAAATGACTTCAAAATTACACTAGCACCACACAAGTCCTGAAATGGATTTTAGTATTGTGCATGTTTAGTTGCATTAAGTAACTCCTTGGTTTTCTCTCTCTCTGCTAAAAAATGGTACTCCCTCCGATCCATATTAATGGTTTCAACATTGTCTAGATACAAATGCATCTAGTCTAAACACTTAACTAGATACATCCGTATCTAGATAAAGTTGAGTCCATTAATATGGATCGGAGGGAGTATGAAATTTGGAGCCGTCTATATCTATGGACCTAGTGGCTTGTCTAAATCTTTCTCAGGCTCGACAATTGGGTTAGATCGCCACTGCCATACTGAGGTTACCAACTACACATAGGATATGGTTTGGTTGCATGTAGAACCAAAATGGCTTAACATACCTTTCCAATGACGCTAATTCCCAGCAAGTAGTTTGGAACAATGTTTCATAATCATAATTATTGTTTATTGAGCAAGATCCAACCCACACAAGATCTCAACGAAAAAAACTAAGTTTACGATGATAATACTTGCAACTAAAGATGTCAATCACACCCACTCTATGTTGGTATGGCATTTTTTTTAACGGCCATATAAAATGGGTTAAAAACTGAGGGTGGGGAGGCTCAAGCGATAATTATATATGGAAGGCAAAGCGTGGTTGGGAACAAGTTGATAAGGTCGTACTTAGTAGGTGAAAGTATTTATATCTATTTGTAAAGGCCGGAGAGATAGATTACATGTTGTAGTTAAGTTTGTCTTTCTTGAAAAATGTTAGTATGTTACACGTGTACCGAGCATAATACCTGCCACAACCAAACAGCGCAACCGTTTCGAAGAGAGAGAGAGAGAGAGTAGTGTTTCACCCATTTACAATAGAGTTCTCTCCGCAACTGTATCAAATCTTAAAAGCAAACTTGACCACATAACTGCCCAAACAAAAACAAGAACACGGGTAATTCTCGGCCAAACAAGAGTTAACTATGCAATTCATGTGTAATTGTGTAAAATCATCTGCAACTCCCACGTGCACAATCACGATGCAAATTTAACTTAATTCTTGGTCAGCTAAGAATCAGAAAAACAAAAACAAAAACACCACTTGACCGGATGCACTATAGCACTCTTTGATCGTACCATAAAAACACCTTACCTTATGTGAAATCTGATGATAGCCATACGCTTCCCAAAAAATTGCCCTCCATTGACGGGAGGGAAACTTCTGTCTGTTTTTCTCCTCCCGCTGCAATGACCGTGTCATTCAAACCTCGCGAGAGAAAGTTTGGGGACGTGGCAGAGAAATTACTGAAACCCTAAATTGATCTCTGTCCCGACTATATAGCGAGATTGCGAGCCGATTTAGGGTGCCCAAATAAAATTATGGCCAAACCGATATTCGTTTTCTTGCCAGGCTACAAAAATCAATCAAAACAACATATTCGCGGAATTATAAGAACCGGGTTGCTGGATCGCGTAATTTTTTTAGTGTCCAGCCCTCAAACCCCTAATTTATGTATAGGATTGCTGTAATAAAACCCCGCATATGCCCGCAAGCGACCGGCCACGCTCTCTCTCCTTCTACAGTAGAAGCAGAGGCGATTTTTGAGCGACTCCAGCCCGACCACCTCGCTCGCCGGCGATCTGCGGGATTCCTCCCCTCCGTCGGCCGCTCCGGCGGCGGGAGGGTGGGGGATCCCCGGATCCCGGCCTGTATATAGTGTAGGTCGTGTTAGGAACCCGCCGGCGGCGTCGTGGAGGCGGCGATGGTGTCGGTGGCTAGGTGGGGTGTCGGCGCGTTCCCCTTTGGCGGTGGTGCTCCTCGGAGCTCCGGCGTCGCGCGCGCGGCTTTTGGCGGCCGGGGATCTGCGGATCTCCCGGTTTTCCTCCGGTTCTTCCTCCTCCTTGCCGGCCGGCGGGGAGGTCGACCTCCTCGGTGTGGAGCTACGAGGGAGGATCCGGAGGATGGAATTCAGGGCTGGGCAAGCCTCGCGGCTTCTGCCAGCGCTGGGGACGACGGCGGCTGCGGCAAGGTGGAGGTGCTGGAGCGGAAGGGTGCTCGCCGGTCTCGTTTATCGGCATAAGCTCCGCCGCGGCGGCGCGGCGGACGGGCTCTGCGGCGATCTTCATTGGAGGAGGTACCCTTGGGCCGTGGTAAGAAGGTGGTCAGTGGTCTTCGTCTTCTTCGCCGGCGATGTTGCTGGTGCTTGTTCTAGCTTTGTTCCCCTGCGTGGGCTTTGTTCTTCTTCTTGTACTTCATACGTTGGTGTGTAGTACTCTGATGTACGCAGGCTTAAAAAAAAAAAAAAAAAACCCCGCATAGCGGCTTTACAATGTTTACCCACACGATTAGACTAGAAATAAAATGATTGTGTCGGTACAATCATGCTGTCTTGTCGTATTGAAACCATTGACACTTTGACAGTACGTGCTTATCTGATCACTGACCATAGATCTCGGTTTATTTAATGAAGTATACTTCAACATATTATAATTATTCTTTGCACGAGCACAAGCTCGCCCTTGTGACGTGCTGGGGTGGAGCTGGGCATGATTGCTCTGTCGGGACGTGAATCTCGAGGGCTCTGCATCTCGGCCCCGCAGAATGGAGAGAGTTTCAGTTGGCGTGTTGATTGGTCATCGCTTTTGTCTCCATTCGTGGTTCCTGACAAACTTTCCCTCCAAATCGCGTTGCATTGCATCCCGCGATTCTTTCGGGCGCGCCTCCGCGTGGAATTTCCGGTGGCTATCGCCCTTCGCTCGATCTGCCGAGGAATTATTTCCATGAGAGTCGGATGGAGAGAATTGTTTTCCATACCAAGTCTAAAGAAAATTTCCGGGCTGGGCTGGGTAATAATCCAGGCAGGGGCTAAACGAACACCACGGTTTGGCGAGTCTCGACAAATTCGGGATTGGGCTGCAATCCATGCTAATCCCTGCCTATCCGGGATTAAACGAACGAGGCCTAATGGATTGCGGGATAGGATGGATTACTTGGCTGATTTGGCGCCTTCGAGTGATCCGTGAGATTTCTCAGAGCTATGCTGCGAGTTGCAAGGTCCAGAAGTTAATAGTGAGGGTGGTTTCGAGAGGTGGAGGAACTAGTGTCACCAAAGAATCAGGTGCTCAACCAGGTTTGCAAGGAAGAATTGGTGGCTCCACTTATCTTGAGCTGAGTGAGTTGGTCAGTTATCTCGTAAAATGTGAAAACTCTCTACCTTGTCCGAGATGGGTGATTTCTGGCCATGTGGCGTCCGGAGTGCCTGAGGATAACGGTGACCAATTCGTTCATCTCTGACAAGTTGAGTGACCAATAGGGCAATGGTAGAGTGTTTTTGCAGAAAAGAAACTGCAACCAGTTTTGGTGACGGTTGACAGTTTCGCGGGGTGTTTTATCAGAGACAAAAAGTCACACTGTGATCTTGTAATTTACATTTGGGTCCCAATCTGCTTCCTTACCACAGTTGTAACCCCGTCTGTCAGTACAGATCTGTATGTTGTCGCCATGTCGCCATTCCCAACACCTCTGCCGACATCGTCCATCTGTTCGAAGATGCCCGCCGTCGCGCAGCTCTCTCAGAGTATAAAGGCGACAAGCGAGGAAACTTGTGCATTGTATATCAAAACTTAGGCTACCGATTACACACATGATATCACTTGGTCGCAAACGCATGCGCTATTGTTTAGCATACTTTCCTAATGACGCTCATTCCCAACAACTGAGTTTGGGACTATGTTTCGTAATCATGTCCTTATCTATATATAGAGGAAGATCCAACCCACACAAGATTTCGACGAAAAACAACTAAGTTTATTATAATACTTGCAACTAAAGATGTGAACCATACCTACTCTATATCGGTATAGCAAAAGTTTTGACAACGGCCCTACAAAATTGGTTACAAGTTGGGGGTGGGGGCTCAAGCGGTAAGTATATATGGAGGGTAGAATGCGTGATTGGGAACAAGTTGATGAAGGTGTATTTCGTAGGTGAAAGTGTTTATATCAATTTGTGAAGGGCTTATAGATACGAATAAATGAAGGGGAGAGAGAGTACTGATAAAATATTTAAACACAATTCCCGTCGAACTAATAGGATACATGATATGTATTGAAATCACCCGACGTAAGATTAATACACACCAAATGTCACCCCGAAAATTTAGCAACATGAATGTACTCAAAAAGGAGACACACGATAACTAAATATTAGCTAATAAGTCACATCTACAGCAAACAATTTCAAGGAGTTAGTTGCCTTGTATAAGTTTTCTCATCTTTTGATTTCAATTTTCTAAATAGTTTAGTTGGCCCGAGTGCAACTTTATAATCTTAGTTCATATGCAGTGAAGCCGTTTTAAAATAGATAAATTAAACTTGAAGTTTAAAAAATAAGTAAAACCAACAAACGTACTAGTATAAGGTACAAAAATACCGTTGTATTGTGGAGTATGATCATTTGTGGCTTGAGCATAAATAAAAAACTAGAAAGATACCCCGCGCGTTGCAGCGGGAATCTTAAAAATTTATAGTATAAACAAGGATGTTTGATGGATGAAATGGAAAAAATCTCGGGAATATGGAGGATTTGATTAGCGACAATATTTTAAAATGTAAATTTAATTAATATGAAATGTTTGTATATTTAGCTACTAAAAACTAATGTTGTGCAAAATCATTTATGCTAAAATAATTTATGATGTGAATAGCTTGCATGTATGTATGAATATAATTAATAAATATGAAATATCATTGATAAATGAATGTCTCGAATTGTGGATGATGTGGTGATGACATGGATAAATGAATGACTCAAAATAGTGGATGATATGAACGGACTCCTTGTATGTAGAGATAACTAATTTAATGCATGTTAGTGGGGTCTTGTCTTATAGAAGTATGTATAGATTAGATAAATTAAACTTGAAGTTTGAAAATAAGTAAAAGCAACAAATGTACTAGTATAAGGTACAAAAATACCGTTGTATTGTGAAGTATGATCATTTGTGGCTTGAGCATAGATAGAAAACTAGAAAGATACCCCGCGCGATGCAGCGTGAAACTTAAAAAAGTTATAGTATAAAAGAAAGAATATTTGATGCATGAAATGGAAAAAATTCTCGGAAATATGGAGGATTTGATTAGCCACAATATTCAAAATCTAAATCTAATTAATATGAAATTTTGTATATTTAACTGCTAAAAATTGATGTTGTGCAAATTGTATGGCTAAAAGAATTTATAATGTGATTAGCTTACATGTATGTATGAATATCATTAATAAATATGGAATATCATGAATAAATGAATGTCGCAAATAGTGGATGATGTGGTGTTGACATGGATAAATGAACGGATCAAAATAGTGGATGTGGACACCTTGCATGTAGAGATAGACTAATTTAATGCGGGAATCTTTTAAAAAAATAAATATGTAAATGAAATGGGTATAAGAAGCATGAAATATTCAATAGTCAAGATGCAATTGATCACAATAGTCGAGACTAAATTTAATTCGTGTGAAATTGTTGAATATTTGAGGACTAAATATTTGTGATGTGGACAATTATATGGCTGAAAAAAGATGACATGGATATGTTGCATGAATATGTACTATTATTAATTATTGTTAGTGGAGATGACATGGATTATTGATTGGTTAAAATAGTGTGTGTGTGGATAGCTTGCATGTTGAGATAGAAAAATAATTAATGATCTTAGTGGGGTTTTGCTTTATAAGAGGTATAGATAGATAGATAGATAGATAGATAGATAGATAGATAGATAGATAGATAGATGGTTGCCATACCAAAAGATACATTACAAGTGATTGTTCAACTTGTGTCATAGACTCTAATACGTAATCTCCACACATGTTACTGACAGCCATATAACATACACGGGTGAGTTTCTACTGAAACTCTTTTTCTCTATTATAAATCGTAGAGTATCTATATGTAATTCGTCTTTCTACGTAAAATCTACTTATCAAGTTGTTAATCCAATTTTGTACGCACTAATAATATAATATTCTGAAGTGGACTCTCTTTTTCATTATTAAATCATAGAGAACCCATATGCAATTTGTCTTTCTACACAAAATGTATTTAACAAGCTGTCACGTACAACTTTTAGCCCCTAATTATGATTATCTCACAACCGTTACCTCATTAGAAATATATCCACATTTCTACCCCTTTGTGGTGACTCCCTTAGAACATTTACCAATTTTATTGTTTTCCAAAATATAATGTTAGAAATTTTACACCATTTTGTTATTTTCAAAAACAGAATTGCTTGGTCCGCATGATAGGATGAGATGGTAGCTGGCAGTTAGAGGACTCACACACGTGTGCAAGAGGCATACACAATTATTGCAAATTCCCACAAATTTCTTCAAGTTTAGTCAAACTCTATGAAACCGTGTCAACTCTGTCGAGCATGTGCCGCTACTTGCATGCCTATGCCACATGATACACGCCTAGCAAATACTAGCATGAGTTGCCACCTAGCCAGTTGTCGTTTTATCCCGACACTTCCGGCCAGCCTGTCAGTTTTCATAAAATAATAAAATAGGCTAAAACCCATCACAAGATTACAACTAAAGGTATGATGTGTTAACATTCTTAATTTTCAGAAGCTCGCAACTCAGAGGTAAAAATTGTAACTTATTCATAAAATTACATATAATGCAGACATTCCTCCTCATGTACATGTTGTAAATAAAGAGGTAACAACAAACATATAATCATTCCTCCATCACTTTGTACTTAATTATGTGTCTTGCAATCTTCTATTGTCCATGTTAGGTACACAATGGTCACTAGTAACAATTCCGTTCAACATACTTTTTCAATGTCACTCATTTCAAGCAAGTTGGTATGTGCCAATGATTCATAATCATCTCTTCCGAGCAGGATTCAGCCCACAGAAGACCTCTCAACAAAAAATGATTTTAGAAGATATTACCTATAAATAAAGATGTCAGTTGCACACACCCTATGTAGGCATAGTAAGAATTATAAGAACCTAGTGCACTTGCATTAAAACTTCAATACGAACATTAGAAACAGAAAATGAGAGAAGCTAGAGACATGGTTGTACTTGGTAGATGAAATTCTTTGTTCGGATGCCCACCCAGGACCGTACTGTAGGTACAAAACCCTCAATAAAAAAAGTTGGTACAAAAGATGATTAGATGAATAAAACAAAATTAAATATGTACCATCATCAATCAGTTAACAAAATCGCTAATTTATTTTAGCGATTAGACGCAGCGATCCGGCGATTAGACGCAGCGATCCGGCGAGCCACTGATCCACACCTGGATCAGCCGAAAAGGATATGATATGTTGCGAGTTGCGACGCGGTTGGTGTGTCGCCTGACGCTGGCTGGCGGCGCCTGAGTCCAGCAAATTGGCTATTTGTTTTGACAGTACAGAGTAGAGTACATGACTAGTAGGTCTTTTCTCCCACAAGCAGCGGCGGCGGAGAAAACTTGCCACCGATTTCCACCAGCCAGATGGCTGGTCTCCTCTCCCTCCACTCGCCGCCCAAGCGGCAGGAGGGAGAGGGGACCTCATCCCTCTGTTCTGGTCTAGTAGTTAGGTTTTGACTTTGTCTGCTGTGGTGCGCCGTCGGGTGGTGGCAGCGGCGTCCGGCCAAATAAATTTGCCTCAACTCTATTCTCACACCGCCTTCACGGCGGTGCCTCGGAGTTGATGGTAACGTGTGCTGCTCGGTCCTTCAGACTGGCAGCTTGGTCTTCTCGCTGTTCTTCAGATTTGGTGAGATCAGTTTCTCGTTGTGTCACTGGCGTTTGTGGTTATCCGTGACGGCGCTGGCGGCTGGGCGAGGTGGTTCTTCTGGAGCAACGATGTTGGTCCATAAGTGGTGGATCTGCCTCTTCTCCGACTTCGTCGACGGGAGGCGACATATCTTGGTCCAAGACAGCACGGGGACGTCCCCCGGTCGACGTGCCACAACGACATGTGCCTCGCTGCGTGCAGCTGGTCTGTTCATAGACTCACAAAGCCTTGTTCGCGATGGTGCTTTCTCGGATCTTGCAATTCTGGAGGCTCGGCATCTCTTCCAGCGTTCGTCTCGGCGGCGCTAGAGTTGGGTGGCGGCAGCTCGCTACGGTGGTTGTAGGAAATCTTAGGGATCGCTTTCTATTTCTCGATCTCTTAAGATTTTATCTGCAAATACAGGATAATCATTTTATTCTGTCTGTCTTTTAGTTTCCACGTGTGTTGCGCTTATTGTAACTTGATTATGTGGTTCGTGTGAAAAGAAGAGTCGGAGACGAAAGTTGTACGAGCGACCCTGCTGTTTTTACTTTCTAGACAAAGAAAGTATGCAAGAAGTATTCTTCTGACATGGCACGTTTTTGGTGGAGCTCCTCCCTAGACAAGAGATCCTTGCATTGGGTGTACTGGAAAGGTCTTGCAACACCAAAAGAGAAGGGTGGAATGGGCTTTCATGAGCTCGAGCTCTTCAATTTAGCTTTACTCGGCAAGCATGGATGGAGATTCATTACAAATCCAGATTCTCTTTACTCTAGAGTAATGAAAACTCGGTACGTCCCAAACACTGATTTCATGCAAGCAACGATACCAAGTTCAGCCTCGCCTGTTTGGACAGCTATTGTTGCAGGTAGAGAAGCATTGGAGTTGGGGATGATCAAACGAGTGGGAGATGGTACTTCGATCAATATATGGGAGGATAGATGGATACCAGGTTCCCTTACTATGAAGCCGCTTTTCCGTCCACAAAATCCCAATTTAGTGACGGTGAGTGAGCTGATTAATTCTGATACTTGGACATGGCGTTCCGATCGTGTGAAGGCGGAATTCATACTGCCAGATGCTGAAGCCATCTTAAATATTCCCTTGAGGAATGGTGGCGGTGATGATTTTGTGGCATGGGCTTATGAAAGTTCTGGAATTTATACTCTCAAATCGGCGTATCGTTCTCTAGTGACTCAAAAAGAGCGGACTGCTCTAGAGGGAGGAATGAATACCGGCACCTCACAGACCGACAAACAGTTATGGATTTCTTTATGGAAACTAAAAGTTCAGCCTAAGGTTCGTGTTTTCTGGTGGAGGGTCGTACGGGTAATTCTACCAGATGAATTTACACTGAAGAGAAGACATATCAAGGAGACTAGTACATGCAATGTTTGCATGGCTACAGAGGAAGATTTGATGCATGCGCTCATTCACTGCTCTCATGCTCAAGCCTTCTGGAGAGAAGTTCATACATGGTTCAACTTCCGTTTGCCTCAACTACATCCGGATACCTGGGCACGTGATATTTTATGTGATGACCGGTTTTCGGATCAGAAGAGGGCAGAAATTATCTCCGTCATGTGGTCTATCTGGCACTCTAGAAACAGATTGACTCATGATCGTGATGGTTTGGATCCAGTGTTCTCAGTCTGACGGATTAGGGAGGACCTCACACTTCTCGATATCCCAAGACAGCATGCTGCGATTCTTCCAGGACATGGATGGCGTCCACCAGACTCGGGCTGGATAAAGATAAATACCGACAGAGCCATTGATGTTGATCAAGGTAATGGTGGTGCGGGCGGGGTTGTTCGGTTGCCCTCGTCCTTTGTTGCTGCCTGGAGTAAACCTCTTCCCGGTGTCACGGAACCTCTCATCGTAGAGACCTTGGCAGTCAGGGAAGGTGTCATCTTCGCCAAACTTCGTGGTTTCACGCATGTTGTGCTAGAAACAGACTGTCTGGAGATAATCAATCTCTGGAACTCTCGGAGCAATGACAGATCGGTTATTGCGCCCATCTAGATGAAATTGGAGAGCTAGTTGCTTCTTTTACTCATTTTGTATTTCAACATGTTTATCGGAACGCCAATCAATCGGCTCACCTGTGCACGCGTCATGCTCTGCCGCTGTAGGTAACTGATAGTTGGTTTACCGTTGTACCCAGCTTCCTGGTCACCAGTCTTTTGGCTGATGATCCGGGAACTTTCTTCGTTGAATAAAGCTCTCAGAATTACCCGCAAAAAAAAAAGACAAACGAGCGACGATGTTTTTCTTTCTTTCTTGATAACTAGCGATGCAATGTAATCGATTGATCGAGAGCCAGTACGGGGAACTGCCAGCGGCCCAGGTCAGCCCAGCTAGCCTACGCACCGGTGCATAGACTGCAGTCTGCCAAGTTCATGGCTATATAGGCTTTTTTGGGCCCTCAAACCTTTGGGCCGGGCCGCACTGCTTCACTAGAGAAGAATGAAACTTTATATCCGAGCTGCAAATGACCGCACCAGCACAGACGGTTACTCTCTCAAAAGAAAAACAGTACAAACGGAGGGTCGGGCAAGGACTTCACGAGGACCGGCGTGGATCCCACCGCCGGAGAACATGGTCAAAGTGAATGTCGACGGAGCCATGTCAAAGAATTCAAATATACCGACGATCGCGGCTATGGTACGGTGATCCGACGGGACGTTCATGGGCGCGTTGTCGGTTGTCTTGTGTGGTGTCACCGACGCCGAATCCTTGGAGAACCTCTGAACCTGCATGTGGACCACAATCTTTTATGGTTCGAAGGGTGGTTGCACCCCCAGCATAAAAGAGTTCAGACCTCAGATTTGACGCTGGTGTTTCTCATTTAGTCGGAATATTTTTTAGTGAGAGCCGATGTTTCTGTCGATAGCGAGACAGCCATGGTATCCAGGGACGGAGCCAGGAATCCTGAATAGAGGGGGCGGAGAGACATGGGGGTGGCGAAATGCTCTAAGATGTGCTTGCCATGAACATATGCATGAAGAGAAGCTTAAGTAAATGACCATTGAGCCCTCCTGCTCGTCCCCCCTTCCATCCGTCCCTGATGGTGTCTTCATCAATCTTAAAACCTGATCCACCGGCTCAGTCTCTCGAATGTACTCATAGAGGTAGAGTATGCGTGCGTTTATAAAGGTGAGTGTATACGCATGTATATGAACGTCTACGGTGTACTGTGTTTCAAAAAAAAGACACTTAATCCTTGGAAGCTATGGATGCAAGGGAGGGGCTAGCTGTCGCGGCTGATCTTATCATGCAACGCATCAGGGTGGCGTCTGACTGCGGGAATGCAGTGCGCAGTTTACTGGGTGAAGGAAGAAGCACATATGGCCATATTGTTCAAGAGATCAAGCCAAGATCAAGAGATTTCAGTTTAGTCGAGTTTGTCCACGAGAGGACAACGGCGAATATAGATGCTCACAACCTGGCAAAGAGCTCCATTTACCTTCCAGTAGGTAGTCTCGTATGGTTTATTTCTCCACCTAAGGTCCCTGTAACTTTTGATATGATACAAATAATTAAAAAAGGGGTGGAGAGTTCTCAAAAAAAAACTAGAGAGGAAGGAACACTTGGAGTAATTTACCATTTACTTTGCCTCACTAGTAGGCTACGCTTTTCCTCCAAGTTTCACACTTCAAACGCCGATTCTCAGAGTTAGAGGCGTCCATCCTCTCCTTTTACTAAAAGTTTCGGTTGCAACTCGCAGTAGCGCCTTTACTCCTCTACGTTGTACCTCTTGTGGCCCTCGGATATGACTTCCAGCCCACACATTCAACCAACGAGCAACTTTAACTATAACACAACTATGATCATAACTCATAAGGGAAAACTTTATCAAAACAACCAGCATTCTGCATCTTCCACGACGCTCATAAAACAGCTGCTACCCCTACTGAGACCACATTCCGCATACCAAAAGGGAAAAGGTATACCCAGTTAAATTAATCATATCAGTAATAAAATAAAATCTATTCCTGGTGTCAAAAGCACACTCAACTACACTCCAAGCATAATTTGCCCGAGGAGAGTGTACAAACAAATGATCAAAGATTTCATCACTATTGCAAAACATACATCTAGTGTTTCCCTCCCTACCCCTTTGCTTCAAAGCATCTCTAGTAAGAATGCTCTTCTTAAGCCTAAGCCACAGGGGAAAAATGCAGGAACTTCAACAAACCAGAGTTTCTTAACAGAACATCTAGTTTTCTTTATCTTGAGAGATGTATATAAAGACTTCACCATAAAAATACCAGAAATACTTAGCATCCATTTACAACGATCTTTTTGCTAACTTAGAATCACCTCACCGCAAAGGTTCTACGATCATTCCACAAAACAGAAGTCTCACCAGCTAAAGTGTGTCTGAATGTTACACAAGACTAGCCATCAGTGAGCAATTGTTATCCCAGTAGTAAAACTTAAATTGTACACTATAGAGAATCTTTTACGTAAGAGGCTTATCCCCTACCCATAAATCTTCTCAGTATATAGTGTTAAGTCTATCACCCACCTATTTTTAGACATACTTATAATAGTACCTTCTGACACCCAGAATGCTTTGGAAAAAATGAGATTGGTAGACTTCTTTTTAACTGCTACCAAAAAATTCCTACTGTAGTAATTTCTTAGTATTAGGGTCTGCCAAAGTCTCTCTTCATTTTCGAGTTTCCATAACCATTTACACAATAGGCAAATATTCACAACTCTTAGATCTACTGTACCCAAACCCCCTGGTTAATAGTTGACTAGATGATATTTATTTTCATTATCTTTCCACGGCCTTCTTTCCTAATTATATCTATCTTTTCTCTACACCTCTAGGCAACTTAAATAAAGACATCATGTAAAACAGTACATTATTTAGACTACCTTTAATATATAAGAGCCAGCTTCTCCCTATAAGAAAGAAAACGACCTTGCCAAGTTACTAGTTTCCTTTCCATCTTTTCCTCAGCATTTTTCCCATCAACATTTCTCAGTCTAGTACTGTGAGCAGGAAGTGGAACACTTAGATATTTCATAAGTAATACACCTTCTACACAAGTATATATATCTCTACATCTTTCACTATTATTCTTAGCTTACCCAAAACAAACAATATCATTTTATGAAAATTAATCTTTAGTCCTGACAAATGTTCAAAGCAACATAACAAGTACTTCAAATTAATAGCATCAGATTCATCAGCTTCTAGGAAGAAAACTGTACTCACCCTTCTACTAATTTGTAACTATCCCTTTTATTAAGCTACTATCTTGAGCTCTTTTAACTAAAACCGGTAACACATCCACTGCTACGTCAAAGAGAAAACGAGACATCATGGATTCATGGGTGACACCAAATGGAACTTGAGCTACTGATGTTCACTCACTCCTGTCCTGCGTGACAACTGCTTCCCCGTCTTCTTCCTCCGGCTGCTGGTCCTTGCCTTGTCCATTGGCCTTGTCCTCCTTAGCCTTCTCCAGCGCCGCCACCAGCCCTCGGAGGCACGAGTCGGCGTCGTCGTCGGCGTTCTTGGGCGTGAGGTTCCCGGCGACGTCGGCCGGCGTCATGTCCACCTCCTGCAGCAGCGTGCCGATGGGGGCGAACAGCTTGTGCTCCTCCACGCCGAGGTAGGTCCTGGCGAGGAACTCGAACGCGGGGGCGCCGCAGTAGGACATCTCGATGTGCTTGTCCATCCGCCCCCGCGTTCGCCCCCATCGGCACGCGTCCCGGGAGGTGGTCTCGGCGAGGTAGGCCTTTACCTCCTGGTAGGCCTCGGCGCGGCTCATCAGCCACATGCCGTTGTACTCGGCGACCGTGACCGAGAGGTAGGGGTCGACGATGGCGGCGAAACGGCGCGCGTGCCTGCCGATGTGGCGCTTGAAGAAGTGCTGCAGCGGGAGGTGCTGCAGGTTCTGCCACACCACCGTCCACAGCACGGCGATCAGGCTCAGCACCACGCCCGAGTTGAGCCACAACCCGCCCCACAGTGCTCCGGCCGACTCCATCGGTCGCATCTCTCTCGAGCTAGTCGGCTAAGCAGTTGTGCGATGTGGTGCTTGGAGTGAAATGATATCCCAGGCCTCTGCACTTTTATAGAGCGGTTGCAGAGTGCTGTACATCTCTGCCGTGCCTTCAGCACTACTGTAGTTCCATGCGGATGTGGTGGTCAAGGCCGCATCCAAACGGACGTACCGCGTGAAATTGTTTGAAAATAAAGATACGGTTTCATGGATATCACATTGTTTCCTGTTATGTGATGACAAACAATACAGACCTATAATTCTTACAATTGTTATGGTAAAAAGAATATTGCATATGGGAGTAACGTATTTTACCATCTTTAAATTACGAACGAATGACTACTATGTCATCTTTCAAAATAGGCATGTGTTGTTTGTAAGTGTTATTAGATCCGTAGAGAAAACTGTAGTTTTTACGTGATGTTAGATTTGTATGTGGGTTAATTAATTTTGATAAAAATCGTGATGACCGTGATTTTTTTTGTGGGAATTTAGTGGCATGTGCTTTTAAGTTGTTTTCCTTGCACCATAGGAAAGACACACAAAATATTCTGATGACGTCTATCATAACAATTACTGAAAATTAAAATTGTACTACCACCATCTTGAAATATAAAACGTTTTGGTAGGTTAGTTTAGCCTACCAAAACGTCTTGTATTCTGGACAGAGGAAGTACATGTTTAGGTCCTCAAAATAAAATATTAGGCTGGTCACAATGGACAGTAACTTAGACTAGTAACATATACGTTACTAGTCTATGTTACTACCTCTACAATGGGAGTAACTTATGTGTGGTGTCATGCAAGCCTTCATTTATTAGTTTGTACACTCATTTTGTCTTGAGTGTGTGATGTTACGGTAACTAGCTATGTTACCACAAGCATCTCTCTTCATTAACTATGTGCCACATAAGCAAATTTGTCTTGGATGTGTGATGTTACTAGCTAAGTTACTCCCATTGTGGCTAGCCTTAGTCACACGATTTGCACTATGGATACTAATGATGAAATCTGTTAATGAATTCCCTAGGCAACCACCCTAACTCGTAATTATATCTGGACAATCCAGCATGCCTCGGCATATCCTCCTGGAAATTAAGAGTTGTGTACGTTTGGTCACTACAATTTTTACTTTGCCGTGTACAAAAAAAAACACGGCAAAGGAGCTGCGGAACACGGCAAAGCCTTTGCCGTGTCTATCCGCACGGCAAACTCTACACGGCAAAAATCGCGTCGGCAAATAGGTTTTGCCGTGTGCTTTGCACATTTACCACGGCGAACAGTTTGCCGTGTGCCAAAATCAGCGCTCGATGGTGGGACTAGTTCGTTCGGCTTTGCCGAGAGCCAACACTCAACACACGGCAAAGGCTACTGTCCAGAATTAAAAAAAAAAAGCCGTGTCGCCGTGGCCGCCGCCGTCGACGACGAGCGCGATGGTTCGTGCTCTTTGAGCCAGCTCTACAGCGCGTGATGGAGAGCCAGCTACGGCTGCTGCGTCCCCGACCTCGGGATGGAGGGGGCGGCGGCGTCCCCGACGGTAGAGCAGCGGATTTGGTGGAGAACCTCGAGATGCACGACGGCGGCGGTGAGGAGAAGGGTCGGGAGCAGGAGGAGTTCTCGACCTCGAGATGCACGACGGCGGCGGTGGCGGCCTCGACCTTGAGATGCATGGCGCGGCGAGGAAGGCGAGCGTGCCGAGGACGGCGAGGAAGTCCAGCACCGTGGTGGAGATCCCGTGCGCAACCCCGGCGACGGTGGTGCCAGTGATGTTCCAGGTCGTCGTGCTGGCGACGAGCTTGCCTACAGGAAGATGAGAAGAAAGGGATCGATTGAACGCGATGTGCGGCGATGTTTTGTTTTTTACCAGAGCTAGCGATGCTTCACGTCATCACGTGGGCAAACCTTTAGCCAGCCTCGACCAATCAGAAAGCAATACACGGATTGTGTGTTTCTTAGAGATGTCCAGAGGCGTTGGATTGTGCAGATCAATCATCCAACGGCTCATAAGCATAATCCACATGAAACTCCTCTGACCGGATTCTTTGCCGTGTGCTGGGCCGGTTTCACACGGCAAAGCACGGTTGCTGGCACACGGCAAAGACATTCTTTAGTCATTTTTGGCACTGACAAAAAATAAAATAATATTTTTAAAAATAATTTGAAACCTCACTTTGGCACCATTATTTACCCTAACAAGATACACCTATATGCCATATATGGGTCCTTTATCACAAACTATGTCACGGAATGGCCATAATTTGGTCATTTAGTTTGAAACTTATACATGTTTATACATGATACACATTTTTGTGAAAGATTTTCTTGCAAAGTTTGTCAAAACTTATGTTTATCATTTTTCCTAACTATTAGTACACATAAAAGGATTCCATGGCAAAGGATTTCTTTTTTAAGCTTTTCTTCACTTTATTTGATTTTTTTTTTAAATGGTCAAAATGGGCAGGATGGCTATTCATTGAAAGGGGTTGAATTTTTAAAAATATCGATGATTCTATGATGTAATCACTACTTGTGTATCTTAAAATGATTTTTTGAAAAAATTAGGAGCAAACTATCACACACTTGTAGTTGAAATTTAAATTATTTTCGGAAAATCGGCATACAGTCATATAAATGGGCGAAATCACGTAGAAAGCGAGAAAATTCCTAATATTTGATGATTTTCCATCAAATATATGGAGTACTTTGTCTGCAAATTAGATTGGTGTCGTTTTGCACCATATTTTTCTTACGTGCAAAATATGGGCACTTTAAAAAAAAGTTATTTTTGGCACTTAAAAATAGAAAATGATATTTCTCAACATAATTTGAAAACTCAGGTTAGCTCCATTGTTTTCCATATCAATACACACCTACATGCAAAATATGGGCACTTTAAAACAAAATGTAGCACGGGAATGGCCATAACTTGGTCATTTGGCTTGAAAATTATACATGTTTATAGACGATAGACATTTTTGTGAAGAAAGTTTTTAAAAAATTCGTCGAAACTTAAGTTTATCAGTTTTCCTAGCTACTAGTACACATAAAAGTACTCCTTGCCAAAGGATTTCTTTTTTTGAGCTTTTCTCCACTTTATTTGAGATTTTTGAAAAACTGGTCAAAATGGGCAAGATGGCTATTTATTGAAAGGGGTCGATTTTCTCAAAGCTATCGATGGTTCTACGATATAATAACTACTTTTGTATCTTAAAATGATTTTTAGAAAAAATTCAGAGCGGACTATCAGACACTTGTAGTTCAAATTTGAATTACTCTTAGAAAATCGGGATAAAGTTATATAAATAGGCGAAATTAGGTAGAAAGCGAGAATAATCCTAATATTTGGGAAATCTCCGTCAAATGTGTACTACTTTGTATGAAAATTAAATTGGTGCCATTTTTCACCAAATATTTTGTACTTGCTTCACAAAATTATGTAGAATTGCTCGTTTGCCGTGTACTTTGCCAATTCACACGGCAAAGGATTCTTTGCCGTGTGTTTGTCATATATACACACGGCAAAGCAAATATGTTGGCCGTGCATAGTTCTTTGCCGTGTGTTTTCCTTAATCTTTGCCGTGCATAGTTCTTTGCCGTGTGTTTTCCTTAGTCTTTACCGTGCTTTGGAACTTTGCCGTGCGTTTTCCCAGTCGGACACGGCAAAGCTTATCTTTGCCGTACGGTTTTCTTTGCCATGTGTTTTCTTTAGTCTTTGCCGTGTTCCGCAAAACTAGACACACGGCAAAGAGCCAACCTCACGGCAAAGAATGATTTTCCCGGAGTGGGTTGCATATATATGAATGGTGGACCCATCTTTCAAGGTTTTAACTAAGCCCGGCAATTTGACCCATGGGCACGTCCGTCTACGGGCACCCAACCCTAATGGGCAGGGTATGGGTCGCTTTTGTTGCCCAAGGGTCTTGCCCATGGGCGACCCGATTAGTCGCGGGTAGGGTATGGGTACAAGTTTGTGCCCATGGGTAACCCGATGGGTCACCCGATTAATATAAATAATTAGTATAAATATTTATTCTACATGATTTGTAATATATTTTTGCAAGTACATAGCTTTATTCAAGGAGTAGAATTCCCTAAAATAAACACAAACAGCCCAGCTTTGGTTGCTCACGTGTCCTACTACTAGGAGCCCAATAGTCTAGCTCCAAGCCTTCACATTTTAATGCTGATCGATGAAAAGTGGTGCGGCCCATACAGAAAAGTGGTGCGGCCCATACACAAAAGAAGCTCATGCATTCACGATTCTAGGCTGCTCCTTTAGTACCACCTCGCCCAGCCGATCGTAAGGGATGCGGAGCTCACCCTATAAATACACCAACGCGGACAGAAGCTCAGAAACAAAGCAGACTGCATAAAATAATTATCTTCAAAAATAATAATGTTAGACCCGATGGGTCCACTGTCGGGTCGGGTGACCCGACGGGTTTGGGCATGGGTCTGATTTTAGACCCATGGGTAAGGTCGTGGGCAGGAACTCGTGCCCGTTTAACAAATGGGCATGGGTCTGGAACAGGTTGACCCGGTGAAACCCGACCCGATTGCCAGCGTGAGTTTTAACTGCTATCATGAGAGTTAGACGTGCAATTTGGCGGGAATGTTATGGTGAACTTAATTTTGAAAAAATTGTATATTCTTTTATGTTTTATATTCAAATTGGAAATGTTGTTGTCTTGAGAACCGATCCATTAGCGGATAGTTAATAGGGTGGTTTTACCCCTAGATCGACATGAGGGATCGAAACCTAGGTTTGATCATGTGTGTCTCACTAAGCAGAATTTCTTTTTGCGGAGGGACCTTCGTGTCGCTCGCAACACAATTGTGTGACTTAGTCATGTGTGCCTCATTTCAATGTGAGGGCTCGCAACTCAATTGTGTGTACTAGTCATGTGTGCCTCATTTCAATGTGAGGCATTTATATATGGACATCAACAATGCGACGTCTATGGTGAATTCATCAATTTTGAGACTCTGCCGACTCTAGCTAGTCATTTTTAGATGCTTTCTGATTGTGTGTATTTGGTAATCAAATAATGTTGTATTTTTTCGTATATATATTCAACCGTACATAATACGTGGGTACATGAACCTTTTAAAGGTCTTCAGTGACTTTGTCTGCTACTCAGTCGTCTATAGACGCGTTGTTAGTGTGTGTCTGGTGACGGTCTATGTATACTCAACCATACATATGCTTGTAGTCATGTACTTGTTCGCGCTCATCAGTTTACACTGATCATATTCTTTTTTCTTGGCGAAACATTTCGTATCCTAGCTACCACATGCTTTGTTCGCCACCACTTTCTAGATAGGTACGAAGGTATTGATCTATCCTAGCTACCACATGCTTTGTTTGCCACCACGTCCTAGCTCGGTAGGAAGGTTTTGATCAGTTTATGGTTTATGCTCGTATCATTGTTTAAGCACCTCTTTGTCCAGTGAGGCGTTCTGGAGGCCCAGCTCCGGGAGCGGGAACCCGTTTTTTGAAAAGTTTTAAATCTGTATTTGAAGTTTCAGAAAAATTGGGGAAAATCCTAGATTTTTATAATAATATGATCTACAAGTGTGTACAAAATTAATCTGAAATTTGTTATATTTTAGGCTCTTTAGCTTTGGTAGTTTTAGTAAGTACATAGCATTAGAGTGTGGTGTTTTGGCTCTCGAGCACCATGTAGTCATTGTTGACAGAAAAAAATGACTTTCAAAGTTTCAAAAAAACTGACAGAAATCCTAGATGTAGACAATGATATATCTATCCGCGTGAGAAACCATCGCGAAATATTCTATATTCTGGGCTACGTAAAAATAAAAATGCAAATTTTTGAACATCCAAAATTTTACAGATTTTATCTTTTTTGGGTATTCCAGAATACAAGTTGTTTTGCATTGAGGTTTTGCACATTGGTACAATACATCAATTACAACATCTAGAATTTTCTTAGAATTCTTTGGACTTAAAAAAATTGTTTTCGAATTTTGAAAAAAAGGGACTCCATGTAGCCCGGTGTGAAACGACTTTTGCATAACACTAATTATATAAAGTTACTTAAACGCATAGACTATTAAAGTAAACATGTAAAATTAAAGCGCACTTTTGAGACGTTGCTCTTGCATTTGCGACTGCCACCCTACTATTTTTTCTAAATAATCTTGACTCATATTTGCCATATGGCAGCCCCTTTTGGGACTAACACTAACTAATCCCGATTCAATTCATTTGCATGGGTTTCTTCTTTGACCTATATCAACTTTTAGTTCTTTCCATCTGATCTGGCAACTCCGTGAATGCGAAACTTTTGCAATTCGCTTCACAGATGGCCGACGCAACGACAGTAGTTGTGTGTATGCGGATAAGGAATAATTCAAAACATGAATCCTTTATCCGTTTCGTATATGTGTAAGGCTAATTGTCTAATTGGCGATCAAGAATTCATGAGCAAAACAATCGATGCACATGGAACACAGTTAACCAACTCCTTTTTTCTAGCTATCTTCTCCCATGGACAATCTAGTGAGTATATGGACAATGCATCTAGCGCTGGCGTATGGACGGTGACCAGCCAACTCAAGGCGCGCTTGTGTAGTGTATTTGGATCAAATACTAAGCCTATCAAGACTACCTTGTAGGCACAACATATTTGTTGGACGCACCATGTACGGATTAGCATTCAATCAGGCTCAACATACTCTCCCAATACCGCTCATTCCAAGGTAAGTTTGTGCCTATTCCTAACATCTCCTTCGCTATCGAGCAAGATCCAGCCCACACAAGACTGGACGAATATCGATTAATTTTAGATGATATTGCTTGTAAGAAAGTCTCAATTGCATGCACTCTACTATGTTGGGACAGTAAAAGGTTTTAGAAGAAACAAAACGTAGTTGGATTAAAACTTCAATAGGAAAATGTGAAAAATGTGAGAGGGATCCTCGGCAATATGTACACTGAGTAAAATTTAATATAGATGGGAGCAAGTGAATAAGGTTGTACTTGGTAGACGGAATTATTTACGAGTGTGTGTGGCATAGAGAGTTATATATTACGGTGCATTGTTGAGAAGAGCTTCCTCAAGTCGGCCATATATAACAACTGATAAAGTGTTCAAAGACAGTCATTGCTAACAATCAGGACACAAGATAAAAATAAAGGCGGTATTAGCGGTCTTTGTTGTAGTTTACTCATGACAGCACGACATAACAAGGTTGATGTTTACTCATGATAACACCAAATATCACTTCAAGCACCAAGCAAGACGCATGCATCCTTGCAGTGGATAAAAGTATCTCGCAACAAAAATCTATACACCATATTCCCTTACAAAAAGATTCAAGTTATCTCATGTTTTACATAAGTTTTCTCAATCATACGATGACTTCAAATCTTCAAAAAAATTGGACTTGACTAGAGAGTATTTTTAGAATATCGGCTCAGATGACATGAACCCATATACACATGTGGTCCAAGCATGTCTTTGTAAACCCCATCGTAGTCGCGTTTCATCCTGTGGGAAAGGCACGCACAAATATGGTATCGCTTCTGATGAGCGAGAGCGGTTTGCGTCCTCCACGTGCAATTGTTGGTGTTGGATAGTGCATGATGTGTAGCCGGTGATGATAGATGCAACCTCCGTAGTGTAGAAATAATCCTATTATACCATGTATTTTTCCTCATCAAGCTATACCCACATTAGCACATGCCACATTTCAACATTAATTTCAAAGCATATATCTTCTCAAAATGGACTGCACTTTTCCCTTCTCCGCACAAAATAAGCAATCACCGCTCATCGACGACCATTAGAACATTGAATCACCACCAGTACCGAACATACCTTTATAACCGGATTTGTGCCATAGGGTCAGTTTCGTCATCCCATTGAAAGCCACAGATGTTAATAGTAGGTAATATCACAGTCAGTTCTAGAACCGATTCGTAGTACAACCAGAAGTTTGTTTAAAAAAATAACCAACTAGTATAACGTCGAGGCTAGAGTCGGTTTACATTATATCAGACTCTAAACATGTTGTACCGAGTTGGGACGTGCAAATGACTCTAAAAATGTCTGGAATATCTGGTTCTAACCGGGCCATGAGTTAGACAACTAGTTGAAAAAACCCAACTATCCGTCTCGTTGTCTACGGATTTTAATAGTAGTACATATCCTAGCATCGCGGTCGGTTTTTACCAACAAAGACCTTCAACCGAACCCACTGAATTGTCTCTCTCTTCCCTCACCCATCATTCCATCTTTTGATACTTCTCATATATGCTCGGATTTCATAATAATTAGTTCCAGTTCTGCATGGGATAAAATAACCAACGAGAGTTTCACATATTTGCAATTTATTAGGGATTATTAGACATATTGAACAAATAATCGCAGGAACATCTTAGAAATCAAGTTTAAACAAGGATAAAAATGACACTAAATCCACTCGTCAAGTTTAGTTCATGAATCATACTCTCCTTATAATGCATAATTGTCAGTACTTGCATTATAGTTAATTTTATGACAAATGTGCTTGAAAGACGAGAATAGGTATTGGACCTAGGTTTTATTTCTCCACGTGTCAAGCAGTCTGCTCAAACATGGTGGCCTCGACCACCGCCCTCCTCATATACGGAGGTTGGTGCTTAACTGACTCTTATTTGGTTATTATACAATTGTCATTATATGCCACTATGGTGTAAGAACTAATACTATTTGATTTTATTTGAATTCTTGCAAATTTGAGTGCATATGACCCCCCTAAGTTAGTCCAACCAAAACTTTCTCTAACCCTGAATTTTTCCCATTTCTTCATTGCACAATTCCCTAGTTTTTCATTACGGAATTTTCTGGAAAAGGAAGCTCTAAACCCTAAACCCTCAAGCCCCTAGATCATCCGTCCTCCAGCTCAGATCTTCTCCTAGGAGTGCTAGGAACTTATTTCTCGCCCTCCCTCTGTATTGGATGTCGGTAAATCCTCTCTCTCCCCGCCATGGTTGTCGGCGCGCGTCGCTTTTCCGGTGAATCTCTGCAGTGAAGATTATGTCCAGGAAGCAGATCTGGCAATATTCTCTCCAATAAGCGCTCTGGCATGCCAAATCGTGTTGGAGTGGTCAATGCTATCCAGCTAGCCATCGAGGTGGTGAAGAAGGAAGGTGGTGGATATCTGTTCTTTGGTATGATTCTGGTGTGCGTGGAAGATCAGAAGTTGGTTCCATGGAGATTTAAGAGAGCTCATCCTCACTGGCACTTCATTGGCAATTAACATGTTGTCGTTCAACCGTTGACCTATATTTAATTTTGAATGGCGGCTGCTTCGAGCTCTGGCGCTGGTAGTGATCTAGTGCTATATCACCTTCTTCCTCCTGGTTGGCGTGCCAAAAGCGAGAATCTTTGGCAGTTTCACCATGGCGATTATCACCTACCCGTCCCAAGTGGTGTTGTTCCTGGTAACGGTGCGGGTGGCCATGGCGTGGAGCTCGTCTCCAACTCCGGTGGAGAAGGACCAGTTGGCATTTCCTATTTCTTGTCAAGGGTCTTTTTTTATAAGTCGAGGACAATGATGTAATTTTATTTTATTTTGAGATCCTCTCTTTAAAATGTAATTTGATCGCTCATTTTTTTATAATAAAAAATCATGCCTGATGCGCATGCACGCTACATGTCCTATTTCTGTTTGTTCACCTGGAAATTGACCTCCCGTGGTGCTAAAACCCAAAGAATGAGCCTACGACGATCCCAAACTTTTCAACGATGAAAGGTTCATGGGTGTGAACGAAGTGATTTTTGTATTTAAAAGGCATAGTTTCATCACAATAGTAGGATCTCAAATTAAACACAAGTTTCTTCACCATCCGAAAACATGATGAAAACGGTGGCACCTGTACTACGCACCAACAGCGTGTTTGGTAGCCTTAGGAAAGGGAATGGGAGTTTGGAGGGGGAGTTTGTTGAGGGATTAAGGGATTTTTTGGCAGCGAAGAGATGCTATTAGTACGTTGGTAACGTCTCTTTCTATGGTAGACTTTGGTACCTGGCTTCAACTTTCGGCAACTATCCCAGCACATCGACTCTAAGAAGTTGAAAATGATCATATTTGAAAGTGCAATGCAACATAGACACGGTAACTTTTTTTTTGCGGTGGATAGAGACACGGCAATGCTGATCTTCGATGCTAGCATGCATATGGAGTACGACAATTCTTTGCTATTCTCATATGTTCTCCGGTTATATTAGACTACGCAGTGTGGGTTTCCTTTTCAATAAAAATGGTATTAGAGTCACCGCATATCAACCTAAAAAAATACTACTCCCTCCTATAACTTTTGTACTACCTCCGGTCCGGAATGGTTGTCGTGGAACAACACTACGGTAGTATAAATTGTTACAATACCCACGTCAATCAATACCGATCGGAGGGAGTACTAAATCTGAAATAATTAATATGAAACGGAGGGAGTATTAGAATATGTTAATTTTCCGTTCAAGGAATAGTTGGTGTAAGGGACACGCTACATGCAGGGCGGAGCCAGCTCCCGGCGACCCCGGGCGGCTGCCCGGGCTCGTCCGGCGAGTGCCCGCTGATAATTAAGCATGGAAATTAGTGCTGATGCATGCTGGGGCAAACAACTTGCCACCATCGCTTGCACTGGCTTTGCCCAGGCTCCCTGAGCCGGCTGGCTCCGCCACTGGCTACATGCATTATGATGGTGCGAAGTTAGTACTAATGGTATAGAAGTATGTACGTAATTATCCATAGTGCAATTAGTGGATCATTATAGATTCTATCTGAGCAAATTCAACGATCATCCACACAGATAGCGGTTTTTTTTTCTTGAACACCCAGATAGCGGGTTGAGCACTGCAACGTAGGCTGAGTGTTAGTTAGCGCCATAAACCCGCCAGAGCGAAATACCCATAATAGATGTTTTCCTCCACTCTCTTGTTTATTACCACCTCTTTTTATGAATCATGTTTCTCCCGCCTCTGGTATTATGTCCCTCTCCTTAGTTCCACCTCTCTCTCGTCTCTATCCCACACTAGGCCGCATGTCTTCTCTTTCGACCTCGTGCCTTCGACGAAAAGGTGGGGCAAGAAGGGCACTTCTTTCGTTAACTGGAAATGTAGCCAATGTCGGCCACCTCCACCTTCTAGATTGCTCCCGACCATGTAGCCCCTCCATATCTATGTTGCAATGGTCAATCCGCCGTACATGTAGGTTAACACTAATTCATCCAAGATAGTACATACTCAAATGTGCGCTTGCATACTCCCCATGTTCTTATGGTTACAGAGTGATTTTTTTAAAATTACAAGAATAAAGGTGCTGACGTGGTAGAAATCTAACATCTCGAACATGGCACTCCCTTGTCTAGGACACTGCGCATGGCTGGAATCCTACATTGAGGGTGTGTTTGGTAGACTGGGTGAGGCCAGAAAATCTCTCCCCCCCCAGTTTTCAGGTGTTTGGTAGGCTGGGTTAGCACTCTGGGCCATGCCCACCCGATGCAGAAAAGGCCTCTCGGCCTGGCCGGGTTGCGAAGCTCAAATCGAGCTTCTCACCGCAGCCCTGCCGAGCTCATACAGAAAAAAACCCCACGTGTGGGCCCCACCCGAGCGTCGCCCCGCGAGCCCCTCGCGTCCCGTGAGCCATTTGCTCCCTCACTCTCTCCTTTCTCCAGCACCCAAAAATCGCCTGAGCCATGCCGGCCCGCGTCGCCGCCCAGCGCCGGCGAACGGCGCCCCCCACCGCCGCCCAACGTCGCCTCGCACAGCCGCGCGACGTCCAGCTCCCAGCACCGCCGCCGCCTCGCGCCCGGAGGAGTCCCAGCGCCGCCTCAACAGCGCCACCATGGAGTAGCACCAGCCCCTCCGCCCCTCGAGCCTAGAGCCCCTCCGCCCCTCGCCATGGCCGAGCAGTTGCTCCTGCGCCGCCCCTCTACACGGTCGTGGAGCTGCTCGCGCCACCACCCACGAAATCGACGCGGAGTCGCTGATGGCCCTTCACGTAGTTACCCCACAACGGCGCCAGAAAAGGTCTTGACGGCCCTTCGTGTGATTACCTGCGTGAAAAGTAAATGGGTTAGGTTGAGACTCCAAGTGCAGAGTGTATGTAGTAGTGGAAGACAGTTTTCCCCACGAGGGGTGACTCGAGGGTTTAATATCGAACTCTCGGGAACCAGTATTTCAGGTGTTATCTCCTTATCCTTCTCTTGAGAACCTGCAACAAAATAAATTGTTTTGTGCCCTCAACCTCACCAAGTGGTTGTCAAGCACAAGGTGTGAGAATGATAATAAAATAAATATGCAAACAGTAGTAAATATGCAATGATGGTAAAATAAATATGCAAGGATGATGGTAGTAATGATAAATGATATTTTTGGGTTTTTTATGATGAATGCAAGATGTAAAAGTGTTTTTGTAT
This sequence comes from Poa pratensis, assembly GCA_947311845.1. Lineage (NCBI taxonomy): Eukaryota > Viridiplantae > Streptophyta > Magnoliopsida > Poales > Poaceae > Poa > Poa pratensis. Next base: position 92,449,475 of record CAMZMU010000117.1, on the reverse strand, counting down.
TTTCGGATTTAATAATGGCAGCAAACAAAAGTGGTGATAAAAGTGTTGGAAAGGTGTTTCTTATGATTACAAATGCACTCTCTCTTGATAACGTGGTAGACAATGGAACACTAAAATTAACATGTAAGATGGCAAGACATGGTTTGACAAGTTATTAATAATATGGGCATCACGTCCTAACATAGAGATCTCAAGTATAAGTTGTTCTCTCTCTTATGCTCCACCAAGATGCGAACTAAATCATAACACCTTAGTAATTAAGATAAATCAGAGCATAGCAATAAGTTCAATGACATGAAGTTAAAATAAGAACATGCTAGATCTAGTCATGGAGGTAGTGGCCAAGGTCACATCCACTCTCCGGTAGCATGGTATTTTTGTTTATCCCTAGTGAGGCAACAAAGTAAGGTAGAAAACCCAAGTGGATCGCAGAACTTTCTCTCACGTTCACTGCACTAGCCACCCCCGTTACTCCAACTAATGCACACGTTCCCCCTCACATGCTCTCATAAACATGCTTGATCATGACAAGTAAATAAGAACGGGGTACATAATATGCATCTACTTTCATAACTGAAACAAAACCATTGCAATCTCAAACATGTATTAACTCATAATAAAGATCCACCACAAAGGAATTACATAGATGACCGTAATCATGTTCAGCAGCTCATACGGTACTAATTAGTGAAGCTCATAGAGAGGAGAGATACATAAGTTACTTCCACAAACCCATAGTCCAGGGGTGGACTACTCCCTCTTCATCATGGTGTCGGTGGAGATGTTGTTGGAGGGGAAGGAGACCACACCGGCAGCGCCCCGCCGGAGTTTTCCCCCTCCAATCTTCAGCTCCAGGTCTCTGTTTCGTGGTTTCTGTGTTTCGGCGGCGCTCCCTTTCGCGAAAGCCCTGGGGGGTCTATATATAGTCGTTTTTAGGTCAAGACGAAGCTTCGGGAAGAAAGATCGACGGCAGCGGAGGCCCGAGGGCCAGTGGGGGTCCCACGCGGTCAGGGAATCTGGCCGCGTGGGCCCACCCCTTTCGGCCTTCTGGTCTCCGTTTCTTCGATTCCTTTGCGCCTACGTTTCGTTCCTTCCAAAAAAGTGATCCCCGTAAAATTTCAGGTCATTTGGACGTCGTTTGGGTCCCTGAAACATCAAAATATAGAAAAAGGGGTTTTCTGACAGCGCAGGGTTAATTCCAGAAAAATGGGGAAGTTGTTAATTATCCCCAAAACTCAATATAAATCATGAATATAACCCTTATATGATGCAAATAACATGGAATAACATGTAATAAAATGTAAAGTTCATGTATGCATTTTACATGCATCAACATCCCCAAGCTTAACCCATGCTCGTCCCGAGTATGAAGGTGATAAAACTAACATGGACTTTGCATTTTAATACTATCAATGGATATCAAAGGTGATTACTATTGCTACATAGAGTCAAATGATTCATTCTTCAAAGGAATAACAATATGCAAGATAAATTATGAAGTGATATCAAATACTCAATGTAAAGATGTTCAATGATAAATTCACAAAGTGTAATATAGAAGAAAGTACTATGGACCAAATGTATGCATAATGAAAAGTAAAAACATCCTATGGTGGTCATAGAGTACTTCTTATGAAAACTGAATATAAAAGGTGGACACTTTGGATAGATAAATAAGTAGAGGTAAAGCATGAATAAGTTTCATCTAACTTCCAAACACTTCTACTTAAGTTAATGCTTGCAATGTGGTAGTCATTGGTGTGGAGCTCTCATTACCCCTATCATAGCATCTTGAATGATTAATGTTTAAAGTGAAAGCAAATATGAGTGGTGTGCTTGACAATGTATTGGTTGAATGTCTCATGTCCCTTGAATACAAGTACCTACACCATGTGTTACTCACTTTGGTCCACAAAGTAAATTCAAATAAAGGTCATTGCAAGTAATAATAGTATCATCAAGAACTGCACTGGGGTACCTCTTGCCCCTTGACATGAACAAGCCCATGTCAAAACAACAAGACAAACAGACAATGAACAATCTCAGCACTCTTTTATTTACTATGGGTATAGCTTTTTATTATGAGGTGCATCACTGAATGAACATTATGGTTATGCTGTAAATTTCCACCATGAATGATGCATGGCTTAGATTAGCGGCCCAGGCATTTCTCTAACCATTTATACAAACTCTTTGAACTTACTAAGTATCCACATTCATTTCACCCATGATAGGCATCCATAAACAAAAGTACATGACATCAACTAAATATAAATAAGTGCAATGTTGAAAGCTTGCCATGTGACAGCACATATGGGCTAACTCCCAACCAAAACAATTGTCAAGCCCACAACTTCATAATTTTAATCACAATGGTTCATGCTTATTAAATGCAATAAAAGTAAATTGTGCATCAAGTTCGTGAGAGCTTTTAACCAATTTTTCCCATGACAATCAATAACATAAGCATTTAAATTCAGAAATGTAGATAACACAATATAACATGATAAACATACTTGGAATAGCATAAAGCTAATAGGTAGATATGGTGGACTCACTGGAAAAACTTTGGTTGAAGGTGTTGGGAAACAAGCTTTTTACTTGTTGTAATTTTTGGGCTAGCAATAGGGAGAAAGTTGACCATCTAAATGCATGCATAAGTGTCCATAGAACTAATCAATCCATGTTAAACCAAGTAAAGTTAAAATTCAACATCTAAACATGGTAAAAGATAGCTCTTGACAACACACTTGCAAATTAACATTCATTCAAAGCACATGAATTATGCAACTATATGTATCTTTTAAAATCAACTCAAACATCCCTATCCCAATATATTTAATAGCATCCAACATAATTCAACCCAAACTTCCAGTAGCTCTCTCATATATAAATGATAGTGGTGGTCTTATAAAAATCAAACCGAAATAACAAAAGCAAAAAAAAACAGACGCTCCAAGTTTATACGATAAAGTGCTTTGATCGAAAAACAGAAGTTAGACGTGTGCAAACCGAGAGTGTGTTGGTCTAGTGGGGTTGTCTTGACATCCCCAAGCTTATGGTCTTCACCATCCTTGGATAGCTCTTGGTGCAGCTCCTCTAATCCCTGTGAAAAAACTTCAAAACACCGTTTCTCCCATTTCTTTTCTGTGGGGTGATATTAGTAGTGATAAACAAATAGGTTCCTTGCTGCATAAAATCCTTAGGCAAAAATTCATATGAATGTCCAGAGAGTATATAATGTTGTATGCCTACTCATAAACTCAATTGAATCAAAAAGATTCAAGCAAAAAGCTCAAAGAATGCATCAAACAATATCAAGACAGAATCTGTCCAGAAAAACAGCAGCAGCAAAACGCATTTTTCTACCCTACTTAAACTCGTCAGAAAAATCTGAAAAAATCACGTATACAGAGGATGAAAAGTTGAAGCTACAGTTCAAATTACAGCTCAATCGGAGTTACAGATAAAAAATGAAAAATCAAACCGTGCACAGACTTCGTGCAGGCAGAAAACTCTCCGAAAATGAATAGCAACTTTTCAAACCCAAAATAGGTAAAACTTGGTTCTTTATTAAAAATCCCAGAAACAAAACTAACAAACTACTCTCTTGTTACAGCAAGAGGACTCAAAGAAAATCTCAAACAAAAACAACCGGGTTGCCTCCCGTAAAGCGCTTTCTTTATAGCCATATAGCTAGGCTTACTTACTTGATAATCAAAGGGGACGTAGCTCATGAGGGAGCTTGAACCTTGGTGTGTCCCTCTTCCTTGGGAAGTGTTCCATGCTCTTCTTGTGTGGAAACTGAAACTTCACATTCCCTTCCTTTGAATCAATAATGGCACCTGTAGTACGAAGAAAAGGTCTTCCCAAAATAATAGGACTAGAGGTTTTATTCCCCATGTCCATGATTAGAAAATCAACAGGCACAAAAGTCATGTGTAACTCTACCATAACATCACTTACTTTTCCTAGAGCATGTCTAATGGAATCATCAGCAAGTGCAAGTTCAATAGAGCATTTCTCAATATTTTTAAGTTCAAGGACTTCATATAGTTCTTTAGATAATATAGAGACACTAGATCCTAGATCAAGTATAGCATGGTGTGTCTCTTTTCCAATGGTTACTAGTACTTTGGGATCCAGATATCCCCAAGCTTAGGTGGTATCATAGCTTCTTGATTGTACCTAGCAATCTTTTCTTTTAAGACATGATTAGCAATATAGGAACCAAAACCAGCCTGGTTAATATTAACAGAAGGATCACTTGCAAATTTTTGTAAGATAGAAATTAATTCATGCAAGCTACACTTCTCTAAATCAACAAATGGTTCCTTAACTTCACTAAGCATTTTAACTTCCTCAACTTTTTTCTCTTTTTTAATCCAAACTTGTTTCTTAATAGGAACTTCCTTCACATGTTTAAATGATGGGTTTTTCCTTAATAAATCACTAACACAAACCAACTTTTCCTCAATACTGTTGAGACTAATATTTTTTCAAGAAATTCTTTCTCACATAATCTTAGTTTATGCATGACATTAACTAATTCATCATTTATCTTAGGAATAATATTTTTAGAAACAGATGCTAGTTGTTCAAAATCCTCTTTATTTGGTAGTTTCTCTAAACCAGCTTCGAATTTATCTTTAGACAAAGCAAGTGCTACTGTGGTATCCTCTACCTTTTTCTTTCTACCAACAAAGTTACCAAAAATCTTCTAAGTGTCATGGCCGCACAGGATGGTGTTGACAGGACAAAACTTCCACCTGTAGCCCCATCTAAAGCATTTTGATACCAAGGATCTATTCCATAATAAAAGTAAAGATCTAGCTTTTCATCTTCACAAGGTGTAGGATCTTCATAGTGCATCCTATTAATTCTAACCCAGGCATCTTTTAATGTTTCTCCAGGTTGTTGTTTAAAACTAGAAATGGAACTTAAAGGAAGACTCACTTTCTTTTTGTTTTCAAGACTCATGATTGCAAGTTTTTATGTGTTTTTAATTTTTTATGCAAAACTGAAAGTAAAATGACACTAATGCAACTCGAAATAACAAATGCAACACAAAAATGCAAAACTGAATATAAATATGCAAACCGAAATATAAAGATGATATGCAAGACAAGAACAAAACAAAATAAAATGATTGTAGGTAAAGATGGATAAGATGATGCTCACGTAGGTGCAACTCCCCAAGCTTAGGTTGTTACACAAGTTGGTGATGAAGTTGACTTGATGTGAGTGATCCTTGGATAAACCTTTCAGCTATGGTTCCCCGGCAACGGCGCCAGAAAACGTCTTGATGGCCCTTCACGTAGTTACCCCACAACGGCGCCAGAAAAGGTCTTGACGGCCCTTCGTGTGGTTACCTGCGTGAAAAGTAAATGGGTTAGGTTGAGACTCCAAGTGCAGAGTGTATGTAGTAGTGGAAGACAGTTTTCCCCACGAGGGGTGACTCGAGGGTTTAATATCGAACTCTCGGGGAACCAGTATTTCAGGTGTTATCTCCTTATCCTTCTCTTGAGAACCTGCAACAAAATAAATTGTTTTGTGCCCTCAACCTCACCAAGTGGTTGTCAAGCACAAGGTGTGAGAATGATAATAAAATAAATATGCAAACAGTAGTAAATATGCAATGATGGTAAAATAAATATGCAAGGATGATGGTAGTAATGATAAATGATATTTTTGGGTTTTTTATGATGAATGCAAGATGTAAAAGTGTTTTTGTATTTTCGGATTTAATAATGGCAGCAAACAAAAGTGGTGATAAAAGTGTTGGAAAGGTGTTTCTTATGATTAAAAATGGACCGGGGTTCATGGTTTCACAAATGCACTCTCTCTTGATAACGTGGTAGACAATGGAACACTAAAATTAACATGTAAGATGGCAAGACATGGTTTGACAAGTTATTAATAATATGGGCATCACGTCCTAACATAGAGATCTCAAGTATAAGTTGTTCTCTCTCTTATGCTCCACCAAGATGCGAACTAAATCATAACACCTTAGTAATTAAGATAAATCAGAGCATAGCAATAAGTTCAATGACATGAAGTTAAAATAAGAACATGCTAGATCTAGTCATGGAGGTAGTGGCCAAGGTCACATCCACTCTCCGGTAGCATGGTATTTTTGTTTATCCCTAGTGAGGCAACAAAGTAAGGTAGAAAACCCAAGTGGATCGCAGAACTTTCTCTCACGTTCACTGCACTAGCCACCCCCGTTACTCCAACTAATGCACACGTTCCCCCTCACATGCTCTCATAAACATGCTTGATCATGACAAGTAAATAAGAACGGGGTACATAATATGCATCTACTTTCATAACTGAAACAAAACCATTGCAATCTCAAACATGTATTAACTCATAATAAAGATCCACCACAAAGGAATTACATAGATGACCGTAATCATGTTCAGCAGCTCATACGGTACTAATTAGTGAAGCTCATAGAGAGGAGAGATACATAAGTTACTTCCACAAACCCATAGTCCAGGGGTGGACTACTCCCTCTTCATCATGGTGTCGGTGGAGATGTTGTTGGAGGGGAAGGAGACCACACCGGCAGCGCCCCGCCGGAGTTTTCCCCCTCCAATCTTCAGCTCCAGGTCTCTGTTTCGTGGTTTCTGTGTTTCGGCGGCTCTCCCTTTCGCGAAAGCCCTGGGGGGTCTATATATAGTCGTTTTTAGGTCAAGACGAAGCTTCGGGAAGAAAGATCGACGGCAGCGGAGGCCCGAGGGCCAGTTTGGTGGGTCCCACGCGGTCAGGGAATCTGGCCGCGTGGGCCCACCCCTTTCGGCCTTCTGGTCTCCGTTTTTTCGATTCCTTTGCGCCTACGTTTCGTTCCTTCCAAAAAAGTGATCCCCGTAAAATCTTAGGTCATTTGGACGTCGTTTGGGTCCCTGAAACATCAAAATATAGAAAAAGGGGTTTTCTGACAGCGCAGGGTTAATTCCAGAAAAATGGGGAAGTTGTTAATTATCCCCAAAACTCAATATAAATCATGAATATAACCCTTATATGATGCAAATAACATGGAATAACATGTAATAAAATGTAAAGTTCATGTATGCATTTTACATGCATCAGTCGCCCATCGCCGGCTCCATTCGCCACGGGGCGGCCCACGGAGGACCACCACCAAGCACTGCCGCCCGGAGCTGTTTCGTGCCGCTCCGCTCCGCCCTGAGCCACGCACAGCTCCGCCACGGCACCTAGCGCCCCGCCGCCGCCCCAAGTCGACCAGCGCCGGCGCCTGGCCGCCGGCACGAGCTCCTCTCCCTGGATTGACAGTGCTAGGCTGACGAGGACCTGATTGCTTTTTTTTCTTTATGTTGATGGACCTTTGCGTAAGATTATGGACGTATTTGTAATTTCGTTTTAGCCCAACCTAGCCCAAGGATGCAACCTACCAAACACAATCTCAACCCAGCATGTCTCAACACACACGGGACACCAAACAAGTAGCAAAATCTCAGCCCAACCTGGCCCATCTGAGCATGTATGAGGTGGGAAGCCAGGGGCGGAGCTACAGCCCGGCATGCCCGGGCAGCTGCCCGGGCTCCAGCTCCAGATCTCCTTTAAAATATGCCGGGAAGAGCTAGCGTAAAAAAGATTTCTTGGGCAAATTACGATCAAAACAGCCATGCGTAGACCTTGCCCAGGCTCAGCGATTGGGCTGGCTCCGCCACTGTGGGAAGCCCATGGCAGGGTCATGCAACCTACCAAACACACCCTGACTGGTTGTGCATCGCCGCCCATAAAACATGGAGATACATGCAACAAAGGATAAAGATTAACAGAGAAGCTATTTTATGAGGGGTGAGACCGGGAAAATTTAAACCTGGTGGCTCTTCTTCAACCACACGTTAAATGTTCGCGCCTTATTCATGGGAACGGAGGCTATCACGAAACTCATAACATACTTACACGAACTTCAACATCTTCCACTAACATATGAATTTGACTCACTTATTTCTCTTGTCATACTAATCTGAACTTTTGCAGATACTATCTCCGAGTATGACCGAAAGAAAATACAGTGCAAAAAAAAAAAACGAGAATTATCCAATACCGCCGCGGCAGCACCGCACCATCGCCTGAATTTCTCTTGTCGCCACAGAAAAGGAAAACGCCAGGTAGAGCTGCTCGCGAAGCCGTAAAATTCCATTAAAACCGCACCAGCTGGAAGCGGGGCACACAGACGCGCTCCGCTCAGCGCAACACCGTCGCACGAACGCACGCCCGCACGCCCCGGCTCGACTCGATTCATCCCCCCGGCCATGGAGAAGGCGCTCGTAGAGCGGCTCGAGGCCGCGGTGGCGCGCCTGGAGGCCGCCGCCGCCGCGTCGCCCGGCGCCTCGCTATCCGCGGCGCCGCGCGACCTCGAGGAGGGCGTCCCGGCGGCGTCGGATCCGGCGATCGTGGCCTACGACGAGTTCGTCGCCGAAGCCTTCGCCCGCCTCAACGCCGCGGCCGAGAAGATCGGCGGGAAGGTACTCGAGGCCACCAACGTCCTCGCCGAGGCCTTCGCCGTCGCCAAGGACCTCCTCGTCCAGGCCAAGCAGCTCCAGGTACGGCACCCGCTCTCCGCCTCCCTCGATCCGTCCGTTTCGGCGCCTAGATCTCCGGCTGTTCTGGTCAATCTAATGCGTGTCTGCGGGAGGAGTTGCGCGGGAATGGCTGATCGAGCCGAGATTGTCATGCAAAGATAGGAAATTTAGGATTTGGTTGATCGAGACCTTTGGGGCTGAGGCCATTCTGTTGGAATGGCTTCTCTAGACAACAATTCAGTATATGAATATAGGATTCTGTAATATACAGCAGTACAGATGTATTGACAATGCATTCACACAAGAAGCAGACTTAGTGGATGGATCTGGAAAATGCAAATCATGTTCTAACTTCACTGGGAAATTTCTTGTTGGTCATGCAGAAACCTGCATCAGTGGCCATTGCGCAGGATTTCTTTAAGCCTCTAAATGATGCTATTGGAAAAGCAGCTGCAATGACTGAAGGAAGGAGGCCCGACTATTTCAACCATATGAAGAGTGTTGCCGACAGTCTCGCTGCCTTGTATTGGGTGGCATTCTTAGGAAAAGATTGTGGTTAGTAAAATTGCTTTGTAGGCTTTGATTTTCAGTCACGTCGAGGTTATACAAGTTACGCCCCTGATTTCCTTTTGTTATTTCTCTCTTTAAGGCATGAGTTTCCCAACTGCACATGTTGAAGAAAGTTGGCAGATGGCGGAGTTCTACAATAACAAGGTATATGCCTTTTCTATTACCTCATTTTTCTCCACTATACCTACGGTATTTGTACCTACTGCTGCTGTTGGATTTGCGAATAATGAGAAACTGATTAGAATGCTTCGGTTTTGTTTCGTTTTGGAAAGATCCACAATAGATTAATGGGATGCAGTGATAACACACTGACTCACTTCCTTTTTTCTTCAAGCAAAACCCACATTTAACATTTACGTGATTACGTCGGTCTCAATGCTAGTAGCTCTTAGAAAACCTTGTTTTCAAAGCTATTTCCATCTGGGAGAAATGGAACCCTACGAGCATCTAAAACAATACCTGTTAGGAAAACTGAGATAGTCTTGTAAGGTGCTATTTGCACGAATGACTGAGGAAGAGGAGCTGAGAAAGCGACAAGGCCAACCTGGCTGTTGGCATATTTCTGGAAGGGGAATTCAGGGACTGGTTTTTTTGACAACTTACCTATTGTTCAAGTTTCAAATGAGCTTCTTAGGGTAAATTTCAAATGAGCTAATACTATAAAATGGCCTACAATAGCATAAGGTTAATAATAATGGTTTTGTTTTTAAGATTCTCGAGTAATGAAGATTTCCGTATCTTTTATGTATTGGTTAATCCAGCTATATGCTAATTTCATAGCAACTGATAATGTTTTGCCTGCATTGTCTTGAAATATTGATTAAAGATCGTACGATATCCTCACAAAGAGTGATTCATTTAGTGCATCATATTACAGTGAATTAGAAATCCAGCTGAAAGTTTTCATTCTACCACGAAACCAAATTCATATTTATACTATTTTGGTTCATTATGTAAATACTCCATTTTTCTCGTAGGTTCTTGTGGAGTACAGGAACAAAGATGCTGACCATGTTGAGTGGGCTAAAGCTTTGAAGGAGCTCTACATGCCAGGCTTGCGGGATTATGTTAAAAAGCATTACCCTCTTGGGCCTGTCTGGGATCCTGCTGGAGGTGCACCTGTTGTCCAACCAAAGGCTGCTGCTCCAACACCTAAAGCGCCAGCGGTTAAGGGGCCCCCTCCACCAGCTCCACCCTCAGCTCCTCTTTTTAGCACAGAGAAATCTCCAAAATCTTCACAGCCTAAACAGGGAATGTCAGCTGTCTTTCAAGAGATTAGTGGAGGCAAACCTGTTACTTCAGGTAGTGAAAGAACCTACTTTTTCTATGACACGGAGGATTTGTATTTCCATTTCAAAAATGAATAGCAGACTAACGAAGCCCCGCTATTTTTTCAGGGTTGCGGAAGGTTACGGACGACATGAAGACTAAAAACCGTGCTGACAGAAGTGGTGTTGTTAACAGTACTGCTGCTGCTCCTGCTCCTGAGAAGACTTCTCGTGCAGGATCCTTTGCCTTCAAGTCTGCACCCCCAAAACTGGAGCTTCAGATGGGTCGCAAGTGAGTCTTAACCATAGTTAAGAAAATTGTCACAATATCAATATCGAGCATGTATTATCTAGGACGTTAGTACAGATTGTCACTGGTAAATATGGGTTTCATTGGTGGCCTGCGTCAATGCCAGGCAGGCCCAACCATGTAAAATGATCATCGAGGCCTTGTGTTTGATTAGTTGGGTTAGAGAGGGGGCACAGAAGGTGCAAGAATGTTAATTTGGGCATAGTTGATAGGGAAGCTAAAAGTGAGATGGATCTGCAGTCCTGGTTGATTACATCTTAGATGAATGTTTGCATGTGTTAGGTTTGTAGCATAAAAATAGATGGATTAATGGTTTTAAGTAAGACAAAAGACCAACATGGCGCGGAGCAGCAAATGGCTTTCATGGTGTAAGAAAAAAGATCATGTTGTACAGATAATAAATGCGATATCAAGAGAATTTATTGCAAAGAAAATTAGAAAAGCACATGGAATTAAGGATGAGATACAATATTATTACACAGAATACAGTCCCATCTGATGTGCAAGGACGCAATTTCCTATGCTGAATTAATTTTCTTAACAGATATGGTAATTTTAAAACTAATCCAACAGAGGAGGAACCTTGTGGCATTTTAAATAGGTAGAGCCCACCTGGGTGACATACCTCAAATTCGTTCCTGACAGGATTCGAACTCTGGTCAGCAGGGATACACCACTGTGACCCTACCACTAGACTATTGCCTAGCGCTAAGTTAGATGAATATTTGCGGGTGTTAGGTTTGTAGCATAAAAATAGATGGATTAGTGATTTTAAGTAAGATAAATGGCCATTATGGCTGAGCGACAAATAGCTTTCATGGTGCAAGAAAAAGATCACCTTGTACAGATTATTTAATGTGATATCAAGAAAAATTATTGCAAAGAAAATTAGAAAAGCACATGGAATTAAGTTTGACTTAAGGATGAGATACAATTTTATAACACAGAATAATTCCCCTCTGATGTGCAAGGAGACAATTTCCTATGTTGAATTAATTTTCTTAACAGCTATGGTTATATTAAAACTAACCCAACATGGGAGGAATCTCGTGGCATTTTAAATAGGTAGAGCCCACCCGGGTGAGATACCTGAAATTCGCTCATGACAGGATTCGAACTCTGGTCAGCAGGGATGCACCAATGTGACCCTACCACTAGACTATTCCCTAGCTCTAAGTTATGGTGATTTTTATATGCTGTTTAGCGGAGTTTGCACCATTTAATGAGTAGGATAACATTACGATTCTGGGAAAATGAACACTTATCTCTTTCCAGTTGATTATACCATTTTGTATTCCCTCTGAGGTTAGAAAATTTGCAGATGGGTGGTTGAAAATCAAGTTGGTAAAAAGGACCTTGCTATTGATGATTGTGATTCGAAACAATCTGTGTATGTGTATGGATGCAAGGATGCCGTCCTTCAAGTAAATGGTAATGTCTATGACTATATTTACTTTGGATATTTTGCATTTGTGTGTAAGCTTTTGGTAAACTGCAAATATATAAACAAACATTTTGCAGGTAAAGTAAACAATATCACTGTCGACAAATGCACCAAATTTGGAATCGTTTTCAAGGTTAGCGAAAAACTTTCTCGGACAAGAGGACGTCGGCTAATTAGTATTGCGCATGTCAAGGCTAAGTTAGTTTACTATGTATTGCAGGATGTCGTAGCAGCTTTTGAGGTTGTCAACTGCAACGGTGTTGAGGTTCAATGTCAGGTATTGAATTATTTGGTGAATTTATGTTTAGAAATTGAAGTATTTCATTCAAGCTCGGTTCTACTCTCCCTACTCTAGAAGTATCACTTTTGTTTACGTGCTGGTCAAACTATTTGAATCTTGACCCTCATATGGTTGTAGTAGCAAGTTTGAGCACGAAGAAATGATGTATAAGTCTGTTAAAAAATATTTTCATAGGCATTCAGATATGTATGCAGCCAATGATTGGTCAAAATGGCAAATTAAATTCCTAAGTAAAAACTTTGGACTAGAGAGATCAATGTGTGCAGAGAAGGAGGAAGCCATTTCGATGTCTGTGGAAAACTTATTTCGTTTCAAAACTGTAATATTTGAAAAGAAGATACGCAATAGTTTATCAGAGTCTAGATTGCGGATATCTCCATTTTTACCTAGTTTTTCTTAGATAATCTAATAAGAACACTTTGTTTACTTGCGATTATCCTTTACTGGCAGAGATATCTGGTGTTGAAGATTTTCCTTTTCTGGGATTGTTTTCCACATTGTTCTCTGTTTTTTTCTTTTTCCACTTTGAAATAGCCTCTTGACATTTGAGTTGAGTGCCTCTTACTTCCTCGTGTCTTTTGTTATCAAAAATTATCTTTTACATGTTGACGACAACCTTACTTATTTGAACTTCCGAGTTCATGTTTCCCATTTTAGTTATTCTCAATTTATGATTACAAATTTTATAAGTTCAAGTGTCCTGTAGTTACTAATTTCAAAGTACCATTGGAAAGATCACCAATTAGGGGCCCTAGTCCACACATTCTATCTTATTTTATTTACTCCTTATTTGCTATAGTACTGATCTAGTTTTCTCAAATCACTCTGCACTCTGTATTTAATTGCAATCCACGTAAACTCACTATATTGAATGTGACTTTTGTTTATTCTGTTACTTATGCGCGGTAAGGACTAAAGGTGTCGTCTTTTACCTGTAGGGTACCGCACCGACAATATCAATCGACAACTCATCTGGGTGTCAGTTATACTTGAGCAAAGAATCTCTGGGAGCTTCTATTACTTCGGCTAAGTCAAGTGAAATGAATGTATTGGTTCCTAGCGGTGACACCGATGGCGACTGGGTAAGATGTGATCACATTATCATGTGTGACTTACTACCAAATGGAGTAGTGGCTTAGGTTGAGGTATCATATAGTTCCCGTTCTACAAATAACTTACATACTTGCATCTAACTTGGGTTCTTATGCTGCAGGTGGAGCATGCCATGCCTCAGCAGTACATCCACACGTTCAAGGACGGACAGTTCATCACTTCACCGGTTTCTCACTCGGGCGCATAATTCTGATGATATCGGCATTTTTTTGTGTGTGTCTGTTTGTTTGGTTGATGCTGCCTTTGCCTTGCTTTTCAAGATGGTGGTGTGCTGAGAGTTGTAGCTGTTCTTGACTTCTTATGAAGCATTAGGTCTTTGCCTACAGATTGTTGTTTCTGTTGTCCTTTGCCCAGTGTGTGCGGCTTGTATGTTTTGCTTGCACACCATGGATGTTGGTGTATTTGTACGCCAGCATTCTGTATGTTTCAGCTGATCATTCTTTTTACGACATGATCGTCAGTTTGTCATTACACTGTCTTCGTCTCTTTGATTTGAGTGAATCATTTCTAACGACAATGCCAATACAACATATCAGTAAAACACAAGCTGCCTCAGTACAGTTCACAGAAATTGCAGACCAAATGGTCAGACCAACAAAGCAATAAAACAGAAACAGGCAAAGAGATGGAGCGCTGAGACAGTGCGAGACGATTCAGCAGCACTACGAGTATGACGAGGAGGTGGTGCCACCGTCGCCGCCGCGCCCGGCTGCACTGGAGGAGTCGGAGTAACCTGCCACAATTGGAAGCGACAGCTGAGTTCGCTAAGCAAGAAACTTCAACACAGAGAGCTGATCACACGGTGTGACAAAAAACCCACCTGCGGCGTCGCCGGCCGCACCGGCGGCGCAGGAGTCGGCGACGGTGCTGGGGCCAAACCGGCCGTGCCGTTCCTCATCAGCCCCGTCGGGTACGTCTCGGTCAGTGTGGTTTGGAACAGCCCGAACGACTTCTCCGACGCCTTGCCGGGCTTGAGGTCCTCGTCGTACACGGCGAACAGGTAGGTGTCCACCGACTTGCCGGGCATCCGCGGCGTGCCCACCATGGACCGGAGGTGCGACACGAGGCCGGACACGAAGGCGCGCGCGTTCTCCACCGACGCGCCGGCCTCGTCGGCGCCGCCGCTGTGCGGCCACCCTGTCTCGGCCACCACGACCTCCACGTCCTTGTACCCCTTGGCGTCCAGCGCGGCGCGCACGGCGTCCACCTGCGCGTCGAACATGCTGGTGTAGGTGAGCCCCGACCCGGCGTCCGGCCGGCCGGCGTTGGGCTTGAAGAGGCAGAAGGCGAGCGTGTCCGGCCGAGGGTCGTCCTGGTACGCGAAGTACGGGTACGGGTTGACGAGGAACGGCGACCCGGTCTTACTGAGGAATGCCAGGAGCGGGTCGAGCGCCGGGGCGAGGGCCGGCTTGAACGCGCCCGAGGACGGCGGGTCGGACGAGGCCAGCACGTCCATGGCGTTCACGGTGGACACCTTGATGCTGGAGTTGGGCGGCAGCGCGTCGTACACGTTCTGCAGCGCCGGCACGAGCTGCGCGGCGAGCGAGGCGTCGTCGGCGAAGAGGACCTCGTTGCCGACGGAGATGCCGTTGATGGCCGGGGACGAGGAGGCCGGGAGGTGGGAGGCGACCCAGGCGGCGGCGGCGGCCGGCGAGGACGCGAAGTTGGGGATGTCGCCGTTGGCGGCGCCGAGCAGGAGGGAGATGCCCGTGCCGGCGAAGGCGGAGACGACGGCCGGGTCGGTGCGGTAGAGGCGCACCTTGCCGATGGTCGTGGACTTGAGGAGGCGCGCCGTCGACGCAGGCGGCGGCAGGTTGTCGGCGACGTCGCCGTAGTTGATGCCGATGAAGGACTGCGGCGCTGCTCGCGGGCACGTTAAGAAAGAAGTAAGCAGCTGGCATTACACACTACTAAATTTGTAAGAGAACAAGAGATTCTGCAGAATTCAAATGACATTTTTTGTATCGGAAGTTCAGGGCACAATGTCGCATTGTCATGGTGACATGACGAGCGAATGCTAGGATTTTATTGCCACGATCGAGCGCTCGCGCATGATTGGATCGTATTAGTCTTCTAAGCTTGCACGGTTGAGAAAACTCCAACGAAATGCAGACACTGTTTATTTCACTGTCACCCGCACTCTTTCCTGTCCCCTGATGGAAAACGAAACCATGTCGACGAGCAAAGAAGGATCGACAGACATGGAGTGATCGAAGAAACAACACCACTTTCGGCTGAAAAACTTTAAGGTACGTGAACCGCGAGGCCTTACTGTATTGCACTGCGATTTACTAGTAATTTACTAATTTACTTTCGGAATAGCAGGAAGGAAGGAAAGAATCAACATCTGGACATGTGCTCGGCTCAAACCTCGAGGAAGCGAAAGGAAAGAGGCGGAGAAGCTTCCAAAGTCCAAACAACTCAACATCAAGAACAGAATAAAGAATTGCCTGATGAACAGTATGCTGATTTAACCAAAGATAAACACGGAGCCTGCTGCATACCTGCAGACGGGACATGGTGGACGAGCAGCAATAACCCCAGGAGGAAGAGGAGAACAAGCGGCGGCGGCGCCTGCCTGCTCCTCCGTGCTGCCATCTCCGCTCCGGCCGTATCGATCGAGTTCTTGCCGCTTCTCTCCGCCGCTGCCTGGCGTACTCACTTCCGGTACCTTGCTTCCGGCAGCAGGCTGCGGCTTAACTAGCACTACTGCTTACTAAGGTTGTCCCCCGGATGATTGAGTTGCTTAGCGAGGAGGAGAACGGAAAACGCGGTGGGCTCTCGCCTTCTCTTTGCTCGCGCTAAAAGCAGTGCGTGTGCGAGAGAGACAGAGAGCAATGGAGCAAAGCGCTAAAGCCTCTATCCCCGGCCGCTCCTACAGTACAAAAATAAGATAAAGATAAAGCAAGCAAGCACCGTTTAGCTGTTTCGATCTGAGTCGGGGAAGAGAAGGGGAGCCAGCCGCCTGATTTGAATCAACGACTCCCGCTGGCTAAATTCGAGATGGGCGTGGCGTTTAGATGATTTCCAACTCCTCCCAAATCCTACCTACCGACCTGCCTGCCGCCGGCCGGTGTGTAGATAGTGGCGTGACGCACGGGCACGCATAACAGACGCCAATGTGCGTGATGAATGTGCTGAAAATCGAGTGACACAGGGGTCGTTTGTGTGACACACTCAGTGCGTGTTTGGTTACTCGCATCAAAATTCGTCATTTTGCATCAGTGGCTCACTTGGCCCTGGCTTTGGAAAAACGGGAGTTGAGCCATGTTGTGCATGTACTTTTGGTTGTCCACAATGTTCTATCTAGACCCGTTCGGCAGGATGCAAGATTTTTTAGCACGGCGTTTGGTTTCATCCGTCTTTCGTGTACTCTTACCTCGTACCCACGTGGTAGACTTACCTCACACCATCACAACACCATCAAGGCCGGCGAGCAGGACAATGGCGTGACGCAGCGGCGGTGCCGGGACGGCGGCGCCAGGACGGCGGTGGTGCGCGGTCATTTCACGCACGTACACCAAGCACGGCCTACTAACCGCTACGGTGACGACGAATTCCATGGCTACGAGCGACTTCGGTTGAGCAAAGACGATGTCAAGTAGCGTAAGAATACATACACCAAGCACACCTAGTAGCAGCAGCGACAATGATGGAGTTCACGGCAGCGGCGAGCGGCCATGACAGAGGTTGAAGAACAGACTTTACACTAGCTGCAGTCTAAGTACGTGCTTACATACAACACAAGATCTTCTTGTATACAACCACCGGATCAGAAAACTTACAACAAAAGTTGTGCGGATCGTTGAGATGAAGCTACACGTAAAAGGATATCTCAAACCGTCGATCGTATGCGACGAATTTGACAAATTTTGTCCAAAACAACTACATACTCGGTCTAGATCTGACAAGTCACACTCCACGAAACTCAAAACCGAGCACGGAAATGGAACCCCCTCGTCGACGCGCACATTTTTCATGTACACTTTATTTTATTCGAGCAATATTTTGGTAGATTAGAGAGGCACTAAGTGGAGTAGTTCAAGGGAGGTGAGGAGAACAAAGTTCATGTACCAGGGGAGCCAGCCGACGTCAGCCCACGTGAGCTTTTCACGAACCGGAGCCTGAATCAGTGGAAACGGCTGAATCGACCGTTCCTCTCGGGCCAGGCCCAGGGGCTTTAAGTTTCGTGCTCATGCAGGGAAGAGGAACGGGTCAGGACACCAAACAGGCCGAAAAGAGGAAAAACGTGGCGTTCCACGTGGGCAACCAAACACGCGCTCAAGTGCAAAACTCGCTAGGCTGACCAGCCTTCTGATCTCGCTCCGCCGAGGAGAATGCCTCTCGTGCACGGAGTAAAATGCATATCAAACCTTTAAACTTGTAGTAAAGGTTAGATAATTCGAAGCCTGAACTTTGACTCCCGGTAGTTAGCACTCTGAACTATTATTTCATGTTCAGATCGAATCGTAGAGTCGTAACCAAACGGGGATTGCGGACGTGACATGCAAGGTCAAATGGGATTTTTTTTTTATTGTGGCCGGTTCGGAGCCACGCAATGTGTCGTGGTATTTTTGAAATAGTACCGATAAGAAGCGCGAGGTGTCGTGGAGACAAATTAGACGGAATTGGCACACACACGTATCTAGGTTCGGGTCCCCGTCGGTGGAAGAGCATTACTCCTACTATAGATCACTCATATCGAATATGAGGGTTGTTTGTTCATCCGGACATTCTATGCTCGCCCACAAAGTTTCATGAAAAAAAAAATTGTGGGTTGTGTAAAAGATAGTCCGGAGCTCGTCCTGGTTGCTACGTCGGGGCGGTGGCCCCGAAGAAGGTTGTGTGTGTTTGTGGTGTTTGGTCGACTTGCGTCGTGTGGGCGGCGGGTCGTCTCGCTTGTGCGTTTTTTGCCATGTTTTCCTCATAAACAGGACGTTGTACAGTTTGTACGGTTTTTGGATCCGATTTCCCTTATAAAATGGGTCATCTCTTATATCTATTCGAGCAGTGGATACGACCACTTTGAGCTCAAAAGGACAAAAAAATGTCTCGTGAAAATTTCTCTTTTTACGCAGTCCACAAAAAATGATGTTTTCCACGATGTTTTTGTGTGCTATGTTCGGTGTATGTCCGAGATTTTTGTTTGGAATTTTTTGACATTTCAAATTGCGAGTGTTGAACAGTGGTTACACCTATAACCCAAAGCAGATTTACCGTTCAAATTATCCAACTCTTCTACGTACAAGTTCGATATGGATTTTACTCTCGTGCACGTGTTCGTATTGGATTTTCTTCCTCTCCCTTTCTTTTGCGAATTATTGAATTTCTTCCTCCGTGTCGTCTATGGGACAGCACGTAACGGATTGAGCCGCGTGAACCGCCAGCGTCGACAAGCTCCAACGGCTAAAATAACATGCACGCGCAGACGACAAATAATCTATCGACCAGCGATCTCCGATCTTTCTTTGATCGATCGGGACCTCTAAATTTCTAATAATGGTGATTTGCCGACAGCTGGTCTGAGGTATGACAACCCAAGGCGCCAACCTAAAGAGGGGTTTGAATGTTTGATCGATTGCGATCAGTGAGGTGATGGAAGCAGCTTTGGTTTCCTCCTCTCCAGTCTCCTGCCACGGGTCGCTGGGAGAGCGATTGCTTTATATCATTGTTAGTACTAAGTACGCACAATCTCCGGACATGTGTGTTAACAAAGCCATGCAGCAGCTAAATACTCTATGCAAGAAAGGAGAGGTTTAGCCTCTTTTTTCCTTTTAAAAGTTTTTTGAAGTATTCTGAACGCAGCACATTAATTAAGGAAAGGGGAGCTTTCTTTTGTTAGGCGGAAGGGATCATCAGATTGTGGCTGGAAAGTGTTTTGGGAGCCTGTTAGGGTGACCGTCTCCTTTGGCTGACAGCAGGGCCAGTTCTCCGTTCTTTACTCACTACCGGTGACAGGACCCAAACATTTCTTAACAGTCAAGTGTTCGCCAAGCACTTTTGCTTTACAACGGCTTGGTAAAGTCTCTAGATCCAATTCGTGTCATCACTCATCGTCCATCGAAATTTAAAAGAACAGTGGTCTACAAACACTCGTGGAGATGGGGAGCCATCTAGCAGAGATAATGACAAAAAACCACCACAATTGAACACGAGTTGACGCGGAAGCACCACCTTAAGGCTTTGTGACACATAAATACCTCTATTCGGGCTAGGTTGTGACGCGGAGCACTAATCACCTCTGTTTAGCGTTTTGACAGCATTTCTGGCAGATTGGACCCACCTGTCATATCTACGTGGCAAATTTTTTTCAGAAGTTGACTCTATCTCTAAGCCACCACACAGCGCTCTGGCCGCCGGCGATGGCCATCTACAAGCTCCCCTTCACCGTCGCGCTCACGCTCCTCCCGCTCGCTTGCCGCTGCTCCACCCCCTTGTCGACCAATCAGTCCTCCCCTCCGGCCACCGCCTAAACCCCGGCGCCTTCCTCTTCCTCCTTTGGCTCCGCCACGAGCGCATCCTCGCCTGAACCGCGTCCCCAGTGCCTGACCCGCGCGCCGCCACTCTCCTGCTCCAGCTCGCGCCCGAGGTCCTGCTGACCCGCGCCGCCGCCACTCTCCTGCTCTAGCCCGCGCCCGAGGTCCTGCTGACCCGCGCCGCCGCCACTCTCCCGCTCCAGCTCGCGCCCGAGGTCCCGCTCTGCGCCACGGCCGTCGCTGCCGGCCGTGCTGGCCTGCACGTGCACGACGAGATGGACGTCGCGGCCGCTGGGTCGGCGGCGAGCAAAGGCTGCGACCCGCGCTCCCGTGGCGGCTCTACACCAACGGCCTGGCCGGGGCTCGAGCTCGTCCGTGCCCGCGCATGTCCAGCGCTCGCCCGCGCCCGTGCCTGGCCGGAGCTCGATTTTCGGCATCCTTGCTTGCTCTGGCAGATGACCGCGGAGGTCCAGGCAGCTCCTGCAGCCTGCCTGCGGCGGCGTCGCTAGGACTGGTGATGGTGATGCGGAGGAGGCCCAGTCCTGCTGCTTCCAAATCGCGGGTGAGAACGCCGACGACACCACGCCCACAGCGTGTTTGATAAAATGCATACTAGAGAGGAATAGTAGGAAGAGGACCACGTGCGTTGTTGACCGGCTGTTCCTATTTTTATTTTTTCTTCTGTTTCTGCCACGTAGACCTGTCATGTGGGTCCAAACAATCAGAAAACGGGTTAAGCACGCTAAACGTTAAAATTAGTGCTCCGCGTCACAACCTAGCCCGAATAGAGGTATTTATGTGTCACAAAGCCCTAAGGTGGTGCTTCCGCGTCAACTCGTGTTCAATTGTGGTGGTTTCTTGTCATTATCTCCATCTAGCACCAAGCCACAGAACATCAATGCATTGCATCGCCATTTTCAATCTCTTTTAGCATAGACTACTGTAACATAACAGTCTTACATAGGTTGGCCTTGGATTAAGGCACGAGCTCAGGTTACAACCCAGCTCACCAAAACATCAGCTTCCTAAGCTAGATAGTGCAACGCCCGGTCAATAATTACTTAGGGGGGATTGTTGTTATCATGTGACAAAACATCGGCAAATTAGCATTGAGCAAGCCGAAGCACTGATATACCGAGGCGTCGGTCATTGGTAGGCTGCCGCTGGGCTCAGCTGGCGAGCGCCGAGAGCATGCCGCCGCCGCCCTTAGCTGGCAGCACAATCTCCCAGCCAGGGCCTTTCAGTGGGACAAGAGGGGCGGCACCGGCAGCTGCAGGAGTGCCGGTGAGGTCACTCCGTTCCATCACCTTCAGAAGGTCCTCGTCGCTGATATCTGTCTGGATCATCCTGTCTTCCTCAGCCTGCTCATCCCTAAGCAGCGCCAGCAGCTCCGCCTCCTGCATTTTCGACAAAATGAACACTTCAGTGATCAGAACTGTCTTGCTTTACTATTGCTTTTCATTTTTTATCACTGAAGAATAATGTATACGGTAGACTGCACACAAGGGACAGAAATATTTACATCTAAGGCATTAGGCTTTGCAGCATCTTGTTGAAACTGTCCCTTCCCGATCACGACATGCTCTAGCTTCAACTTTCCAAAAGCTCTCTTAATAATCCGTCCCTGCAACAAGATAAGATGAGAACTGATGCCACAAAGTATAGCCAAGCAAGAGCCCACAAGTTATCCCCCAACCATACATACCTCGACAGAATTGGATGTTGCCAACCGGTAAACATGAACTGGCTTTGTTTGACCAATGCGGTGGCATCGATCCATAGCCTGCAAATCCATTTGAGGATTCTGCAGAACGAAGCAAAAGTTAAGCAAATCACAGCTATGAAAGCTAACTGAAGTCAAGCATTGTACCATGAAGCATGGCTACAAGCAGGACATTTTAATGAACACTTCAACTTTGTCAAAAAATACGAACATTTCATTGGACTAAACAAACACCAAAAAATAGAAAATTACCCAGTCACTATCATACAGGATACAAGTATCAGCAGAAGTAAGGTTGATACCAAGCCCACCAGCACGCGTGCTTAGAATGAAGACATTCATGCCACTGTTCAAGTCATTAAAGTCCGCTATCTGCCACAGGATAAGAGTACCAAATATATATTGTGAGATAGCAGCATCCACCAACAATTATCAACTAAAAAGGATACACATGTAATAGAAAAGCAATATAAAGTAAAATATTATGTCAACACATGGCTTCAAGCTTCATTCTGAATTATTCATGTACAAAGAGTAGGAAATTAAAGTGTGTTTGGGCGTGCAGAGTACACTAATACAAAAGAGTACAAGGCAATTCTTCCGGATCTAGATTGGCATTTCAGGAATAGCCCAAGGCAACCGAATATGGATATCCAACATATATGGATAAGGATCATTGTTCTTGTTCCGAAAGTAAAAAAGTAGAGATAAACTAGTTTCTATATTTTTTCCCAAACAAGCATCACAATGGGTGTCATACTGTCATTTTGTATTAGAAGAAGAACCCAGAAAGGTGCAAAGTTGCAAAAGGCATATTAGAGAAAGACTACAAAAGCAAAACCTAGCTACAACAGAAATGAAGAAACAATTAGCTGGGGGTAATGTTGCGTTACCAGGCAAGGTTAGTTCTATATTGCTAGGCAGGTTTCTAGCCTATATAAAAGGGGCTGCCACTTTTACTGTAATGATGTCATGAATCGGTCTAAATTTAGTTGCCTTTCTTAGCATAGTTACTAGTTATCTTAGTATGCACGATCATACAACTGAATCCAGTAACAAGTGATACATTGGAAGGGTACCAAATTACCTGCTTCCTCCGAACTTCCAAATTAACACTACCATCAATTCGGCAAACCTTCAGACCTTTCACATCCAAATAGTAGTCAAGCAGGTCCAATACTTTTGTCCATTGTGAAAATATTAGGACCTACAAACATATCAATTGAAATATATTTAAGGCCTGACAAACAGATACCAGAAAAAAGTGCTATAAACATATCAATTGAACTACATTTAAAGACTATGGAACAAGAAGAGAACATCAACCTTGTGTTTCCGTTTGAGTAGAACATCCAATAATCTGTCCAACAGCTGAAATTTGCCGCATTGTTCCAGAAGCTTATCAACAGGTGGATAGAGACCTGTAAGCAGAATAAATAAATAACAATGTAGATAAAAGAAAAAAAAACAAACAAATAGAGCAATCAAATAGGTTGTGTCCAATGAGACATACTGTTCGAGTCGAATGCAATATTGAAAAGATCAGGGTGCGCGCAATTTTTCCTCAGCTGAATGAGTAGATTATTAAGCTTCGTCTTCATGCCAGGTCTCCGCAAAACTATGATATAGCAAAAACGTGTGACATTAGAATGTTATTTATTAATGCACAGGTTGAACCATAAGAATACATGAAGACATGCATGAGCCTTGCATACCAATATCCATGTTCTCATGCAAGTAATTGTCAAATGTCTGCTCAACCAAGTGCGTCTGGATTTGCTTCTGATGTTCTGTCATGTTAGCATAAATGATTATCTCTTTCTTTCGTGGAAGCATGTGTTCTACATCCTCCTTCATCCGCCTTAAAAGGAAGGGACGCAAAATGGCATGAAGCTTTGAGACAACAAGAACTCTTTTGTTCTCATCAGTTTCTTTCTTTTGTTCCTCGTCTCCCATCGCAGAAAAATCAAACCTGTAGGAAGATTATTATCAGACGGAATAGTTTTTAATAATATGTCCATACAACTTTATTCTTCAGTATACATCTTAGAAAACATAACATATCAACAGACAATATACAAAAACAGACAAAACATAATAGCCAGATTGACAGACATGGCATACAGTATCTGGCACACAACATAATCACAAAGAAATGTCAGAACATGTGTTTGCTATTGCAGAAACTGCAATTCACTGGGGCGTTCTTTTAAGGGTTTACGTATCCCAATTTTACAAAAGACCTGCATACAGAACCAGGTGTATACACAAGCATCTGATATATATGGACTATCTGGCACATGATGAGATCAACAGCGAGCCCTGGCAGTGCCCACTGTGGTCTATGGTAATCCCTAATTTCATGTAGTTATCAGTGTGGGCTATAAATGTTCAGGCTATACCGTTTGAAACAGGCCACAATGTGCCCGTGCCAGGTTACATAAAAATCGTGATGTTACAAGAGTTGCATGAATAGTAATTATCACAATTTCATCTGATATTTATGATTTTGCTGGGAAACTGATATCTCGACTAATTAAATATAACAGATTCTTTTGCACGGGTCTAACCATAATATGCACTTTTAAAACTTCATGAATCATGACGAAGGCCATGACTCCTGACTAGGAAAGCATACATATATGTGCAATTAGGTTCATACATAGAACGACTATCAATACAAAATCTAGGAAATGACAGAGCAAAAAAAAAAATCGAAAGCTGGGCAAAAGTCACATTGAGTGATTCAGGTAGCTTATAATTATAAACAACAGAAGGCAAAAAGGCCAGAAGACGAAAGCTGGGCAAAAGTCACATTGAGTGACTCAGGTAGCTTAAAGTTATAATCAATAGAAGGCAATAGGCCAGAAGACAGCAAACAGTATTGGAGGGGAAAATATGCTCAGGATACGGAGACTCTGAACAAAAATGGCATGTACAGATATTACATGAAGTAGAAAGCGAGCTGTGGTGCAAGTGTTAGCGCAGCAGATCATACCAAGACTCAAATTCCTGATGGGAAGAGAATATATCAGGCAAAATGAAGTTCAACAGTGACCACAGCTCTGCTAGGTTATTCTGAAGGGGCGTTCCAGTCAAAAGGAGCTTGTTATCCATGGGAATGCGCTTTAACTCTCTCAGTAATTTACATTTGGTATTTTTCAATCGATGCCCCTGGAAAGAGAAGTATTAGCATGAGACATAAATACATAGGGATGGGGGAGAAATGTACAAGGAGAATAATTCAGAGCATGTGCTATCACCTCATCTACAACAACATACTTCCACTTATAATTAGCAAGAAACTTTGCATCATACATGGCCATCTCATATGAAGTGATTATTATTGGAAAATCAGGACCGGCTGTGTTGGGCATGTGTTTTCTCCTTAGCTCCATCCGAGCCTCTTTAGTTCCATGGTAAATCAGACCAGTCAGAGATGGAGTAAACCTGAAATTAAGGATCAATTAGAATACTTAGTTAGGTTGACAGCCCAACTCTGGACAGTTCCATGTAAGATGGCACACAAAGCACAGCGAATCACAAATCTGGATACTTTACCTTGACAACTCATTCAACCAGTTTGACAGAGTGGAAAGGGGAGCAATAACCATGTATGGACCATGCAGTCCATTCCCTTTGAGATGGGCAAGAAATCCAATTGTCTGGATCGTTTTCCCAAGGCCCATTTGATCAGCTAATATCCCATTTAACCCATTTTGCCACAGTGATATTAGCCACTTAACACCCTTTATCTGGTAAGACTTCAACTTTCCACCAGTCAATAATGGAACAAGGTTGGCTTGCTCCCTTTCCCACTTTTCTTCTTCTGTGAGTGTACCATCATCAGCAGAACGATCTTCACGTGATCTTGAAAGCATGGCTGCCACTGCTGTCTTGGCCTTCTTCTGAACAACATTTCAATTTCAGTAGTCAGAACTCAGAAGCAAGATAAGGTTCATCAATGAACATGAATAATGTTCATATATAGTCTTATCACTAATGATAGATGAAGTATCCATTTTTAAGAGTAAACATTAACAGATTAAGCGCCCTCCCTTGAACTATTCAAGCAGCAACACGTGTTATAATCCATAGTCCATTGAACAGGTAACACAGACTACACATTATACTGCATTACAGTGATGGTATGTGACAAAAAAAGACATCTGCATTATCTAGTAGACAGACAGCCAAAGCATACATACTAGAATTGTACTACATATGAAGCAGAGGATAACATAAGAAGTCTGAACTCACGTCATTGTACTGTGGCTTGGCATTCGCTTTCCTCTTTCTGCCACGCCCTTTCTTCTGCTCCTCCACAGGTTCCTCTTCTTCCTTAACCTCAACAGCTTTCGGCGGAGCCTACAACAGAGGCAACACCACCATTGTCAACAAAGAACGGAAACCAACTAGCAATAAGTACCGAAAGACATAAATAAAAGAAATGGTGAGCACAGAGCGAGCGACCCGTACCTCCGTGATCTGGTCCATCTTCTCCAGCAGAAACTCTGAATAGAGCTGTGTCTGCGTCAGCAGCTCGTCCAGCTTGCTAAACCGCGCCTTGGGATCAAACGCCTGCCTCGCGGCCTCGTCCCTCTTCCTGGCCTCCTCCTCCTCCTCGACCTTAACCCGGGCACGGTGCAGCTCCTCCTCCTCCTTGGTCATCACGTCCGTGATGAGGGACGCGTCGCCGTTCTTGGCCTCCAGGTCAATGGGCAGAGAAGAAGGTGCATCCAGGAACTCGTCTTCCGTCGCCTCG
The DNA here is from genome assembly GCA_947311845.1 of Poa pratensis. NCBI lineage: Eukaryota > Viridiplantae > Streptophyta > Magnoliopsida > Poales > Poaceae > Poa > Poa pratensis. The sequence goes on along the minus strand of CAMZMU010000117.1, from coordinate 92,422,944 downwards.
ACCTTCAGCGCATCGATGATGGGCAGAATCTCAGCCGCCTTTGCATCCTTGGTTTCCGACTTTTTCTGAATTTTTTCACACACAAAAAAATCATATTTCAGGCTAACCACAACAGGCAAAACGCGAAAATGGCCCCGAAGGAATCCGGCGATAGAGATCTAGTAGAATCGGGAGTGCGTGAGAGTAAATCACCTCGTCCCCCAGAACGGAGATGGGCGAATCGGGTTTGGCGTCGGCGGCGGCAGTGTTGGCGGCGTCGGCGTCGGCGGGTTCCACCTTGACCCCATTCGCCACGGCGACCACCATCTCGGCTTCTGCGGCAACAGGCGCCGACCTCGGCGAGGGTAGGCGGCCGGCAGGAGCGCCTGCTGCGAACGGCGAAGGGTGGCGGCGGCGGATGGGTTTGGGGGGGAGGAACTCTGGAATACGAACTCCAGCGTTTCCGTTGTGGTGCGGTGTGGTTTTTACTGCAGGGAGGGCTGGGTGGGTTCTCACTTGGGGGGAGATACGAGCACAGGCACAGCAGCGTGGGCCAGGACCTGCCACTGACGCTCGCGCCCGCAGGATGTGACCCCACCTGTCGGCGAATAATGTCAAGGGCGGAGTGGTGATTAGGGAGGTGGCCCGGGAAATGGGAGGCACGGGCTTCCTCGATCCCTGCAGAGTGGGGTGTTACGGCCGGTGAACCAAATGGAACCGGTCCACTGGGTTCTTCTCGCTGACCTGTGGCCCCCAGTTGATGTGGTACGGCCTTGGTCCACCGGGAACCTGGTCTACGCGGTTGGGAGTCGTGGGTGGTGGTGCCTGCTATGGCAGAGCAGAGAGAGAGGGGGGAGTGGGGAGGGGTTCGGGCGGGAAAATTGGAGGAGGAAGGTATAACCTAAAAAATCCCTGGGAGTGTACGGGACAGCCACCAGGGCATTCCTCACTCCCTGCTTCGGGGGCCGGGGGGTTGTGGTCTGAAAGGGGTATCTCGGTAAATTTGTTCCATTCCTCATGTTCAAACTTTCGAAATACGTTTCCCTGTCGTGAGAAACGGGAGGCATGGCTTGCCTCGGTCTCCGCAGCGGACGGGACGGCACGAACCCATCCTTGGGACACAGATGGTCCGTGTAATATGGCCCACTGAGCGGTGGGTCCTCGTCGTCCAGGTCTTGAGATCGTCTTGGGGTAAACCGTAAACGGGTGTACGTGGTTGGGAGGCGTTCGGTTCAGCCGTTCAAATTGTTTCGCCTTTCGTTCGTTTCGGTGGCTGCGCTTTGTCTGCGCCCGGAGTTATTTTCTTGACCGTTGGGAGGGAGCTCGGGGGCAGTTCGTGCGCATCACGCACGGGATCCATTGCAGCTCGGCTCGTGCTCGCCACCCGTCCGGTTCCGCTAAAAACAATCCCAGGAACCATGCCCGCTACCACGTGCGCCGCAGGCCTTGTTCGGATGGGAGTAAAATGCATCTATAGTCCTGGAAGTTGCAGGCCATGTCCATAATGATCCTGAAAGTTGCAAAATGCTCCATTTCAGTGCACATACAGTCCTAAATACGATATGAGCTGATGTGGCTAGTGGGCGGGCCCATGATGGCGTGGAGAGAGGAAGCTAGCGGTGACTGGGGCCTACCTGTCAGTGGGTCAGAAAATAAACAGATGAATAAAATGTCCAACCTGGGATTCGAACTCAACACCTGCAGCTTCGCGCGCATGAGACAGGCGGTCGACCACTGCGCTACAACATGCTTTCTTATATATAATAGGATGCCGCGAAAATGTACAATCATCAAAGAGCGCGTAAGTAGCATTTGTACATAAGTGATTACGCATTTATCTTTGCACGTTGGGCCCTCCTCTCACCTCTTTCGGTTGAGGTTCCTATCAATCTATTTTCTTATATACGTAGACAAGACCCATTAACCATCAGTTAACTGCAGTTAAAAGATAAAATTCCACATGCAAAGCGAGCACTCATTATCTCAGCGTCCGGTTCAATTCCCTTTTTGCTTACACATGGATCACCCGTCTACTTCCACCATACGTGTACAAGCATATGAAATTTGTTTAAATCCCCATTACTACTTTCTCCCATAAATGTTATTGTAACTGAAGTACAAATATAACACCTGTGGAGGTAGCCTACCGGTCAATTTTTGCCTTGAAATACCCCGATGGTTCGCAAGTTCTGGAATACCCCAATTTTTGCCTTGAAAGCATCTCAGAATACACAAAGTTTGACACTTCTGCACCATTATAAAACACGCTCTCCGTCGTCAAAATGACTCTTCCATCCAAATAGGAACTCTCTCTCGCTCTTGTGCAATCTGCACATGAAAGAAAATAAATTATAAGGCAATCACTTATGTACAAATGCTACGTATGCGCTCTTTGATGATTGTACATTAATGCGGCATCCTATTATATTTCAGAAAGGATGTTGTAGCGCAGTGGTCGACCGCCTTTCTCATGCGCGCGGAGCTGCAGGTGTTGAGTTCGAATCCTAGGTTTGACATTTTATTTATCTGTTTATTTTCCGACCCACTGACAGGTAGGCCCCGGTCGCCGCTAGCTTCCTCTCTCCATGCCATCATGGGCCCGCCCACTAGCCATGTCAGCTCATACCGTATCCAGGACCGTCGTCTCCCACTAAAAAATATTCCAACTAAACGAGAAACACCAATGTCTAATAGAGTTGATTGCACAGAACTACCACTTTACACCCTAAATTCCGAAAAACTACCACTTTACGTTTGAATCGCTAAAAACTACCACTCTACAGCTGATTGTTTGCAATGTGCGCACATCGTAGCCTAAATCGAAATTGACATCGTTTCTGACGAGCGGACCCCACCAGTCAGTGTTGACGTGGCAGCACACATGGACAGTTTGCTGACGTGGCAGCAAATGTGGACATGGGCCCACCTGTCAGACTAATAAAAAATAAAAAAATCTAAATATCAAAAGGGAATTAATCATATATTTTTCCTGTTTCTATTTCTCTTTTATTTTCTTTTCCAATAAAAATAAAAAAAAATCACCGCATATGGGCCAAGGTCAACGCATCCCAAGGTGCGCTCCAGATCCATCGGCCGGCCGGCCTCTGCCACCTTCACCTGGGCTGCGTCAAGGAAGCTCGCCGGCCGCCGCCGCCTTCACCTACCGTCGCAAGGGAGGGCGCATGCACGGGCTGGAGCTGTTCGCCGTACGCGCCGGCGAGCGCCTCTGCGGGCCGCCGAGCTCGCTGCCGCCGACGCCCTTCACGCGCTGCTCTCCACCCTCCCGCCCTCCCTCCCCACGCTCCTCCCATCCCTCTCCCTCCTCTCGCCCCCTGCCCCTGCTCCACTCGCCCGCAGAGGCGCCTGCCGGCGCCCCCGCCGAGTTGGCCGGCGACTGGTGTCCGGTGGCAGATGTTGCTGGAGAGCACGGCGGCCATGGCGCCGAAGTATGGATAGGCACGCTGCACCGCAGGCTGGGGGAGGAGACTCGGCTGGGTGGTGATGGTGAGCGGTGATTGAAGATGGTGCTGGAGAGCACGGCGGCCATGGCGCCGATCGTGTGGAGAGAGATGGAGGAGCGCTGTCGTGCCGCCCGCAGCGCCGCCTTGCCTCCGTGTCGGTGCAAGGAGAGGATGGCCGGGAGCGCCCGCAGCGCCGCCGTGCCTGTCGGCGCGAGGAGAGGAAGGAGAGTCCTCGTTTGACTTTTTTATTTTTCTTAAGATTTTTTATTTTCTGACATGTGGGCCCATGCTGCCACGTCAGCAAACTGTCCACGCGTGCTGACACCTCAGCACTGTCGGGTGGGGTCCGGTCGTCAGAAACGCTGTCAATTTTGGTTTAGACAACGATGTGCGCACATTGCAAACAATTAGCTATAGAGTGGTAGTTTTTAGCGATTCAAAGGTAAAGTGGTAGTTTTTCGGAATTTAGGGTGTAAAGTGGTAGTTCTATGCAATCAACTCTGTCTAATACGATACATCTCTACCAGGCACCGCAGGAAATATGTCCTATTTTGTGAAAAATGTGTCCGTTTTAGGGTGTCGGACAATGTGGATTGTGTCCCTGTGGTGCCTCCAAACCAAATAAAAAAATGAGAACAAAAATTAGCAATAGGATGAAAATTCCATTCACAATTAAATTCCTTCACATTTTGTCATATTTTGCAGCGCAGGAGGAGGAGCGGCGCACGAGGTGGAAGCGCCGATGCCACCAGAGGAGGAGGCATGTTGCGTCGAGATCTCGATGGCCTACATCAAGCCTAGCGACACCTCCACGATTTCGATGGCTGCAGCTGATGCTAGGGAATTCGCCGTCGTGCGCGTCGTTGCGCACTTGCCACACACCCGATAGCCCGCCGACTCGACCTCCAGCGGCTCTTCCTTCACCACCTGCTTCGGGTGGCACACGTACAGGTGGCCGCACGGTGGGGACCGTCATGCCAGAAAATCGTGGATCACCAGGCAACCTCGTGGCGCAGTGGTCCGGGTGCACGTCGCATATGACTCCGCTGCCTCCGCCTCTCCGCATACGCGCATTTGTCCCTGAACGAGGCGCAGCCATGGAAGCGAAGCACATCGCGGCGGAGCAGCAGATCACAGGCAAGGCCGCGGACCACGCTTTGGTGGCGCAATTTACCGGGGATCCCACCTAGTCGAGGAGCAGTTTGCCGCAGAAAGGCAGATAACGGAGGAGGACAATAACTTTGACTTCCCCTCCGACGAGAAGGAGGACGAGGAGATAGTTGTTATCTCCAACAACGACAAGGCCAACGGCTCCAAAACCGTTGGGGAGATAGTTGTTATCTCCGACGACGAGGACCAGACATAGCTTCGTTTGCTGTTTATGTTTTACTCCCTCCGTTCCAAATTAGTTGACTTGCATTTGTCCAAATACGGATGTATCTATATTTGTTTAGTGTCTAGATACATTCGTTTCTAGACAAATGTGAGTCAAGTAATTTGGAACGGAGGGAGTATTTCATAGTAGAAGATGTAGTAGTACGTATGTATAATGCTACTCCCTCCGATCCATATTAATGGTCTCAACTTTATCTAGATACGGATGTATCTAGTTAAATGTTTAGACTAGATGCATCCGTATCTAGACAATGTTGAGACTATTAATATGGATCGGAGGGAGTATCTATTTGCATGGATTTGAGGTGTCGATTTTACGATTGTGACTGTGGGAGGGAAAAAAATAGGGGTAGTCCGGCTCTGTCGTCGGACACGTTCGGACTGGCCAAAGTAACCCGGTCCGTTTGGAGATGCTCCTATGCGTGAGCATGGAGTACATTGTGGGCTTGCGAAATGTGAAGCGAGCACCAACAGCAATGAACTCCCATGATAAATTGCAACTGAAGAACTAAATACCTACCAAGACATACTCGTAATTCAGCCTATTTGGCTTATGCAATGTCGTTTTTTTTTTTGAACAAGTATGCAATGTCGTTTGAGCAGTCTCTGCACCGTGCCACGTATGGATTTACTGACATCGCAGGAACAGGACAGGATAAGAAGACGAAAAAATATTATTAATGGGATGAAAATAGTTGTCTTCAGTGTTTGCTTTGATGACCTGTACAGGAGCCGGTAACTTTTAGATGCCCTCAGACAAAATACCAAGCATGTCTAGGATAGGAGCAGGAAACAAAACGTATACCTCTTTATACTCCTGGCAAGGAGAACAAGAAAACTAACTTGCGAAGTATCACCATTGCCTCCTACGATCACAGCACTCCACGTGATAACTTTAGGTAACTTCACAGAAGATCTTAACATGTCCCAATCATAAGCAAAATGAACGAACGAATAGACATCTTCAGAGATAAAATGACGAATTGTTTTCCACAGCAACCGTTAATACAGATCACCATACTGTATACTCCTACAGGAATGCTACAACAACAACATAGCTTATGCCTGACTGGTTCGAGGCGTGCTTCTAAAAGAATCGGGTACACAGGTCGAGCACTGAGGTGACAGATACCCGTGGACTCAGCTGCCGGGTCGGGGCATTGCGTTTGGTGGTCTCACTGCAGGGGCACCATATCCAGGCGGCAATCTGTTCCCGGCAACACCTTGCTGGTTTGGCCTAGATGGCATAGCACCCATGCGAGCAGCGATTATCGCGTTCCGCTCCATCAGAAGCTTCTTTCTGGTCTTTTCAGTGTATTCCCTTGTTCGGAGGGCCACATGCTCCACATCGACAAATAGTGACATCTTCGCCTCTGTCTTATGCAACTGCATGGAAATATATAGCTTGCAGTTATTACCGGCAAAGAACGCTGCAGGAATCATTTGGAGAGCAAAGATTTCGCCGAGTAGATTTTTCACCGTACCAGCTTTTCAACAACCAGTGCAGCTAGCCGTCGAATTTGATCTTCCTCCTGCTCGGCGAGGAGCTTAGCCTTCACTGCGGCGGCTGAAATTGCAGTCGCTGCTGCTCGTTTTAGCCTAGTTATGGAATCATCGTGTTTGGCAGTCACTCTTGAGCCCTTCTCTACATCCGCAGGCACGTTTTCAGCATCGTTAGGTTCTGCAAGATAGAGAGATACCACAGAGAAGGGGAAATCAGCTGATGAAAAATTGAACCACCAAGAGGACTGACCTATGAATGACGCTAAATCTGCTTTCTAAATTCTGACCCTCTTTCGTAACTACATTATCTAATTCATACGACTCATTTACTTTACTGTGGTCTGATATCACAAGCCCGACTCAGGCCTTCCTTTGTAGGAGACGTTATATATTCTCCAATATTATGTTTGGGAACTCAAAGATCGAGAAGGGAAGCAAAAAAAACAAAGGGACTGCACTAATCATCCAAGTGAACAAGGAAAAGGAACAAAATAACTACATGAACGTATATATTAAGTTGTTAAACACACAATAGAATGGTTCAACAACTCAACTATTTAGAATTCCATTTCCCACTTCCACATCGATATTTTGGTAGGTGCTAATTGCTATGGAATGTATGGGTTGGTAGTTTACAGCACAGGAGAAACAGACCGCATATTTCCAAGGCTACAATACTGCATACATTAGTAAGTCAGATCTATATCTTGATTTAGCAGGTCCTGCCCAGAAACAGCTCAATCTGATAGCATGGTAACAATTCTATTATGGGCATATGGGAATGTGAAGAACCTTACCCAACATTACTAAACAACATAACTGCTGACATGTGCATTTGATGCAAGTCAATGTTGCAACGAAGTCTTCGGATTAGTGAATATTGATAGGCGTTAACTACACAGAATGCTAACTGAAATAGCATACTTACTATCGCTGGTTTCATAGAGATAATTTCAGACTCTCCGTATAAACTAAATATAAATGAAGTAAGTACCTTCCATCTTGCCATTCCCCAATGTTTGGCTTTTCTCGTCTTCCTGTATGATAGTTGGCGTAGCAACTGCATCTTCGGTCTTATTAAGCTCTGTATTGTCGTGTGAAGACGAATCATCATCTGGCACCACTTCAGAACCTGGTTTGTCCTCTTCGGATTAGTTGCAGCCTTAGTACTTCCTGCAACCACCTCTTGAGAATCTAATGAAGCACATCCATTTGCATTATCTTGTGCAGCAACTGAATCTTTCGTACTTAATGAACCTTCCGTGTCGTTGGATGCACTCTTATCCACCAGAGGAATTGGATCACCTGACTCCTTAGCATTATTGGATTTAGGCTCCACTGAGGGTGCTTCATCATCACAAGATACTTTCTTATTATTTGATTCTTCTTGGTCTTTGGGTAAAATGGACGGACTGTTTTGCTTTTCCACAGGCAGGGCATTTTCTTCCTTTTCAGTAATATCCTTTTTCTCAGTACCAATTGAATCTATAATCATATCCTCGTCTTTTGCTTGATCGTCTTTATTTGTATTACTGAAAATCATTGATCCCATCAGCATAATCTTACAATAGAATATTACACAAGCACAGACAATGCTTACCTTACACTGACAAAATTGTCTTTCAGATCACTTGGTGGATCTTCAAGAATATAACAGTGCCTACTTGCCAATTGGAGTGCAGGAAGATCCTCAGATATAGCTTTTAGTGAACTACGGCAAGAAGTGGTAGCATTGTCATCTTCCACAAGACCAGCCAAAAATGCTGCCTGCACAAGACATTTGAAAGATCTAAGGATAGAAAATATTGTATAACAAGTAAAGATGTCCAGGGGTACAAAACATTGCTTACCAGTGCCATAACAGGATTCCCTGCATCAGCAAATGAACCTTCATCTCCTGGGAAGTGACCAACGGCCTCGAATGCAGATTTCAGGATATCAATAGCATTGTTTGATGCATTTTCACCAGAAGTATCAATAGCAACAGTTGACGCATTTTCGTCAAAAGTATCAAGAGTAACAGGATGTTCCTTTGCTAGGTCGGCATCAGAAGATGGTTTTGGCTCATCCACGTTTGGAACTGCAACTGAATCATCCGCATTTGGAACTGCAACTGAATCTACACCACCTGAATTATTGGTATCTTTATTTTCCACAGCACTTCCTTCTTCTGTTTTTGCTTCTTCGTTATTGTCTTCCGTTTTCTCTGAAGGCTTCTCGTCCTCGGTATCTTTTCCTTCAACTTTCTCTTCAACTTCCATTTTCTCAGGTACCTCAGGGGTGCCCTTTTCTACCAAGGCCTGCTCTTTGCTTTCATGGATATTTTGATGAATATCTTCACCACCATGAAAGCGGTCCTCAATTTGCATTTGAAGAAAATGTAACATGCACTGTGTTTTTGTTTTTGTAGCAACATGTTCGGCAATCTCAGTCCATTTTCCACCAAAAATTTCCAAAGCTTCTAAAAGAAGCAATGTCTCCTCATCAGTCCAGCTAGTACCACGAGCACCAGAAACTTCTGCGGAATCCATAAGGATGAAATCAGTTTTGGACATGCCTGGATCGAATTTTTCTTCGTCGTAGCAGTTAGAACACAGGTCAAAATCTGCCTGCATAAACAAAATAAAAATCAATACTACCATTCGTAAAATGAATCACAAGGTACAGTAAACTGGTATGATGATTATAATCTGCATTTCATGAGAACAATCAGTGTCTTTGAATGATAAATTTTGGCAGACAATATTTCAATCTTATAGTAAATTTAAACAGCGTAGTGTATTTGTCCTATTAATACATGTTAGTATGTTCTTGGGGTCTCCCCTAAAGCATTTCCAAAAAAAAGTGACAAAACATTTGGTGACATAGCAATATTTCAGCTGGGATGCGGCACTGAAACAAAAATGCTAACCTGGGTCCGGCAATGAAAGCGCTTCCCTGAGCAATCAACTGAACAGGAGTTGCAGTGGTACTCAACAGAAGGCTCAGCTGCTGCAACTACATCTTCCACTAGCACAGGATCAGGAAGAAATGTAGGTAGAGGGGGTGGAGTTTCCACCTCCCCTTTCGTTGGTAAAGGGATCATATATGACTGAATCGGTTCAAATTTAAACAGCTTCTCAATGACAGACGCTTTCTCCTCATTTTGAGAATCGCTTTGGCTCTCCTCTAGGCTAACAGGTGGAAAAGGATGGAAATTGATCAGGCCCCAGTGATCCAAGAAATCAAACACCTCCTGTCGAGCATCGACCTCCCCAATTGACAGCTCGGCCAAATCTTTGGACTCCAACTGCAACTGAGGATTGGCATGAAATTTCATCACAATGGAATTTCTGATCCCCGAGTAAATCTCCGGTGTCCGCTTCTCAGATTTGCCATTAAAGAACGAAGGCAATGTTTGCTCCTCAACTGGGTGGATTTCCTTCCATGAAAACCATCCTGTAGAAGAAAAGGATTTATTATTGTGCACTTTTAATTTCAAAAGAAAATCCGTTTTAAGCAATGAATCAAGGAAAACATACAAGGGACACCATAATTAACACAAGTAGGGTGTGAAACCTGAAAGGCATCATGAAAATAGAATATATATATTCTGCTAAATATTATAGTTCTGAAGAAAATGGCGCTGACATGTTTTGAAGTTTAAATAGAAAATTATACACATTGGAGGAAAACAAGAAACTACGCAAAGATCAATCATATAAAGTGGTTGCTACTTGCTAGTATGCCTTGAACAGACAAAGGCAATGTTTACAAATATGATTGGTTATGCCAGGATTAGTCATTGTTGCAAATTGTTACTGGCTTACTTCAATTACACAAGAAACAGATGTTTTACAGTATTATCAAGTCTGCCATGGCGCTTTCTCTTATATGCCGAGGTAGTTGTTTATTTTCTGATGCGGTAATGTAAGAAGGCTGTTCTATGTTTAAAGTACTTACAAGAGCAAGTGTATCTCAAAAGAAAACAAGCCATACTCCAAGCACATGGAAGAAAGCAAATAATGAGTACTCACCTCTTCATTTGCACACAGCAGGCAACAGCAAGAAAAATGGAAATACACAGTATTAGCAGTTCACCACTTACATACTAAAAGTAATAAAGGCAACACAATGTAATAAATTCCTGTCTCAGGCATTTAAATTAACAGAATGAGCATGTGCTCAAATTGAGCTAAATCTACCAAGAAACTACAATTAACACATCATTGGTCAAAGTAGGTGTACAAATTCAGGTTATCCACGGCAGCAACGTTAAACACTGAATTGCACTCACGGCTGTGTGCTAAGGGTTCATTCTGGTGAAGTATTTAAGTAGCAGATTAAGCATTCCCAGTGAACCAGCATATTACCGAACGCCTCTACTCAAACAGTCACGTTTCAGCGATTCGCCACCCCGAACGAGAGATTCAGCGATTCACCACCCCAGACGAGAGATCGAGCAACTGTACGCGGAGAGAGTGCTCACCGGCGAAGGTAGGGACCACATGGACGCCGGCGTCGCGGGATCGAACGGCCTCGAACGCCTCGTCCACCAGCGGCGTTTCCTCGGCGGGCGTCTGCTCCCCGTCGAGCCGAACCGCGTCGCCGTCGCCCTTCCCCGATCCGTCGGCCACGGCGGCCGCGGGAGCCGCATCCGGGGGCGCGCCCGTGAGCTTGTGCGGCGAGTGGCGCGCGGCGCGGGTGAGCGGCCCGCTGTGCAGCAGGTGGTGGGGCACGTTGAAGGCGGCGTTGCGCTCCTTGGCGTGCCGCTTGGACGGCGTGAACCCCGACCCCGCCGCCTTGCGCTTGCCGCCGCCGCCGCGGCGGCGTGGGGCCTCCGCCGGCGGCCCGTCGCCGTGCGGCGCGGCCGGGGGCTTGGGCTCCATGGGGGCCGCCGCGGGAGCTCGGATTTTCCCTCACCACTCCAGCGGAGAGACCTGCTCCGAGATGCGGAGGCTAGTGAGCGCACGGCGTCCGCCCCGCCGCCCCTGTGAGAGCTCTCCCTGTCGGCTCTTCCTTCCCCTCTCCTTCCCCCCCGCTCCTGTGTGAAACTTTGGGGATCCGTCGTTGGGTATCCTTAGCAGTTAGCAGCATCGTGCTGTCTCGCTGACTGATGGGGCCCGTGCTGCCGGTGGCTACCGCCGGAAAGCGTTGCATTTTTGCACTCTTTTTGCTGCGAGCATGGCCAAGAGCCCAAGAGATTGGTGCACCAGCCCCTCTTTTTTCCTCTTTCGCGCAACTTTTTATTTTTTATAGAATATATACTGTATAAGAATTGATCAATTGATAAAAATAACTGATCAAAAGCTGACATAAGATCCGCTTTTAGGGTTAATGTGTTTACAAAAAGTCGTGGTTTTGTTACTTCTCTCGTGATAGATAAAAATCTATTTCTAAGTCGTTGTTAGGAACCATCTTATCCGATTATTAAGATTTTGTAAGCATAATGGATGAGAAAATCATTATTTGACATCTACTGAGTTTTATGGAGTTGGGATTAACATATGCATCAAAGATTTTACGAAAAATATGTCGGTAGTAATATTTAATTCGGTCGAAATAACATAACATCGAAATATACACGATAATAATAAGATACATTTCGCGAAAAGAAATATCTAAAGAATCGGTGGTATAAATTTATTAGCATTGATATGTCGATAACGTCTTTAGCTCTATATGGCAAGCTGATATTGTTGTCTTAGTAAATCATGAGATTTATAGCTAGGAAAAATCAATAACTTGAGGCCAAGATAGAGGCAAACATGGCATAGCCAAGCTTGTAGGGCCCAGCCCAATAGCTATCTTTCTAAAAAAAAGGAAGTTTCTAAAGGACTTTAGGTTTCTGTCTCCCAACTTGTCTTGGGGTCTATCTTGGACCCATATTGTAACTTCCATGTCACAAGTAAATAGCTCTAAGTGTTTTGATGCAATTCTAAACTCGTTCGTTGTTGCTCGTTTTAGTTTCAGCTTTTTGGATACGATTGAAGCTCTTCACTTCAGTGATAAGGTTAGATCGAAGTAAATATTCCCACTCGTCTCGAACTCTTGATAAAGCAATGTACGCAAACAGGGGCGGACCCAAGTAGAGGCTTGTGGGGGCCTTGGCCCCCACTCAAAAATTGAAACCCTCAATATAATTTGTTCATTTTTTTGAAGAAAATATTTAAATTATGTAAGGCTATACAAGAAATGCCCCCAGTCACCTCATTTGCCCCTCTCAAAATCTTGCCTGGGTCCACCGTACAAACCATTTGTACTATGAGAAAACAAACTTTTATCAATCTCTTGTTAGGGAGGTTCAAGTAGGTCATCGTGATTCCTTCCATCAGTCAACGAAGACTGAATTGGCAACAAAACAAGTGTTGTCAGAACATGCTATGAAATTTTGGGGACATACTCGTTATTAGGATTCAAACTTTCGTGCTCACAATATAATTTGTATTGAGTTATACATATTTATTCTTTATGTCAGTTTAGTCGTTTGATTAGAGAATGTGTGTCAATGTGTGTATTTGTGTAATGGACTAATGGCGGAAGAAGAGAATGTGATCGATCAATTAATCCTGCAATTATAGGTGTTCCTTGAGAAGTTGGGGTACATTAGCGCGAGTATCTAGGAAATTCTCGCCTGGAGGGGTGTTTGTAGTGTGACAAAGCAAACATGAACATGACTATGGTTGGATTATTAGGGTTAAGCATGCAGTCCAACTTAATTGTGTTGTGGAAAACTTAGATGGAGCTAAGGAAGGAAAATCAACATAGACGTGACAACAAACGTGGATCCGGTGTCAAGTAGTATCTTTAAGGTCATTTTATATTTTGAACAGATACATGATCTCCATGGACTATGATATAGATTTACAATTCATTTTCTACCAAGCAACTAAACATTATCACACTGACTTTCTTCTCGCGAGCTTGCAGTCATCCATTGTATCTCTTTGTCATCACCCTTTCTTTCGATGTGTCGCCATTTCCTCTTTGGTCCAACATCATATCTTGACCGCCACAAGGCTCCACCTCCCTCTATCCAACCAGGTGCGTCCCCGGAGATGTCGATGATCGACGCTCTGATGAGGCATCTAGCTAAGCTCGTCAGGGAGGCGTGAAATTCGGTTAACACTCAAGGAGCCGCTGCCGACACATTGTTGGTCGCTGGCACTGAGGTAGCCATTCCCCCTCTCTTCATCCTCCTCCGCCCTCTTCTTACTTCCTTTTGTCCTTCCCTCCTCCTCCTCTTCTCCATAACCCTTCAATCCGGTGACCCAATCTTCGATTATTAGTCATGCATATCTTCATTCAATTAACGGAGAATATGGTGAAGCAAATCAAGGTTTTTTTTTGTATCACTCGGAAACCCCAAACACCTCATAGTAATAGTGGTAAGAATTTGAGTCCAATGATGAAAAGGGCTAGGAAATTCTTGAACCCAAGTCAAACTGTGACGGGTACAAGCATGCAAAATCACAATGTAAAATTCTTTGTCTTATGAGCTACACAAAAATGGTAAAATCATGTATATTTTGGAGATTTGAAAGTGTGTATGCTTAATGTCCACGCCTTTTTCATTGTTGTGTTGTTTTGAATATAACGTATTTTAAATTGAGATTTTACAAGTTTTTTGATACATCATTGACAGCATGCAATTTTTTCAAATTTTAGAAAACTTATAAACAGGATTTTCGAAATTGTTTATATACAGGGATCACCGATCACTTGAACTCGCGAGCAAAAAAATCTAAATTCCATCTTTGCACCCATGCCCCCAGGTTCTTCTGTATGCATAAATAGCGAGTGGGCCCAACCTCGCGCCTTTGATTTGCCCACGATAAGCGAGTACCGGGTCAAAGTCTCAAAGATGAAACGATAACGCGCCGCCCGCTCAAATCTCCTATATCTCCTCCGACCCCTTCCCTTACTTCGCATCGAAGCACACGTCACGAACGTCGACGACGCCAGCCTCCTCCTCCTGTCTGCACCGCCGCTGACGACGATGTCATCCGACGCGCTGCAGCCGATCCAGAGCCCCAAGGCCGCCGTCGACTCCCTCGCCGCCATCCTCCGCGGCGCGCTTCCAGACTCCCTCACCTCGACCGATGACCCCGCGTCCGCGCTCCTCCACGACGACGACGTCGCCCGCGCCGTCGCGGGGCGCCTCCGCGGCGCGGCCTCGGCGCAGGGCACGACGCGCTCTGCGGCTGGCTCTACGGCGCCTTCCAGTCCGGCGTCCCGGCGCTCCAGCTCGCGGTGCTGCGCTTCGTGCCGACCCTCGCGGGCGTGTACATGTCCCGCGCCGTGTCCCGGAAGCCGCTCGCCGGGTTCGAGGCCGTCATCCTCACGCTGTACGCGCACGCCGTGGCGCAGCGGGGCGCCGGGGAGGCCGAGACCGTCGCGCTGCCCAACATGGCCAACCCCAGCGTGTACCACGAGGCGGTCAAGCCGGCCGCGGCCTCGCCCGCGGCTGCCAAGCCTGCCAAGGCCGCCGATCCCGACAAGGACGTCGTCGCCGAGCTCTCTCCCCCGCTGGAACCGCACGGCACCATGCGCGCCACGCGCCGCGCCCGCATCGTCGGCGCCGTTCTGGAGCTCTACAACGGCAAGCTCGCGCTCATGCCGCTCTCGTCCAAGATGGACTTCTGCGAGTTCTGCGTCGCCTGGTCGGGGAAGCACGGCAACGACAAGCCCCGCGTCGCGTCAGCGTCGGCGCCCTCGCCAGAGGGTCCCGAGGAGAAGTGGCGGAGGGTGCCGCTGCCGTGTGAGCTGTTCCAGCCGGCGCTGCGGATCGTCGGGCACTGCCTGCTTGGCCCCGCCAACTCCGACGAGCTGAGGACGCAGGCCGCCCGGGCTGCGCAGTGCATGTACCTGAGGGCCATGGAGACCATGGACTCGCGCGCGGTGCTAGCCTGCAGGAGCCTCATCAGGCTGTCGCAGATGGTGGAGGAGCCTATCCCAGAGCCGTCCTTCTCCGGCGCCGTCGAGGCCAACATGGCAGAACTGGAGGCCATGAGGGCCAACATACTTAGCGCGAAGAACTAACCGATTGTCACATCACAAGCAGCAAGCAATTTGATTCATTTGTAATCACGGATTCAGGTGACTAATTCAGGCATTGCTGCCGCAGCAATATACATGGATAGCATTTTTTTCCTGTTTTCTTTTTGTTGATCAGACATCAATTTTTGTTCAAGAGTACGACATCAAAGTTCACAGCAATCCCCTTCTCTTTTATTACGAAGACTCGAGAGATTGGGCGACAGAGCGAGTAAACTGAAACGAATACTGTGTTGTCTCTGTTATGAAGTGTAGATTGATGCTTCAAATGGCTGGCAAGCTGGTACTTCGATATCCATGCAGCCTAATCCAACTGATCGACACACCCTTCCGGAAATCAATCCTGACCCTAATTCCACTGGACACAAATGGGCAGGATATATATAGCTGTGCTTCCCTATTCTTTTCCCCTTCGCCTTTGATCGGTCGTGCACCGTGGCAACTGGCATCACAGTTTTGTCAAACTGCATGTGACCTGAAGCTTCTGTCACCCCTTTCTCATCCTACTGCGCAACTACAGTTTGGGAAGCTAACTGAATACTTGGCCACCATTGTCTACAGGCGAACACACCGACCAGCGAGCAATGGTTTTCGCCAAACTGCGAACCACAACGGCCTCTTTCTACAATATTTTCACTCAACATGGTCTTCAATGGATGCCTGCTCACTGGGTTTGAATGTGGCCGATCCCACAGTGCGCGCGCAAGATTTTTCTTTGGCTTGCATACAGAGAGCGGCTGAACACCAAAGATAACATGGCCTCCAAATCATGGATCAATGATGCCGGCCGCGAAAAATGCCATGCCCTTAGTCTATATACCATATGTTACTTCACTGCCGGAACTCGATCGAGCTGGATGTGGCGGAGCATGGTTTTGGTTACCGGTCGAGCACCCTCGGGAAATGGTCATACCGGACGAAAAATCCCGAAATTTTGAATTTTAACGAAAACTTTTGATAAATGGTTAAACTGGGAACCAAAAAATTTGAATTTTCGAATTTCGGATTTCAAATTTGTCCGGTAATCGGTCGGGATTTTCCGGTAACCGCGGTAACCGGAAATCCCGACCACCCTCGGGAATTTTTTTCTACCGGTAACCAAAACCTTGGCGGAGACTAAGTCTGCAGCAGCTCGCCTCCCGCTCTATGCACATTGTGCAGTTCGTATAACATGCCATGCTTAATGATACTGCCTGGCCAAATCTGTTTGGCAGAACGCGCATCAATCCTTTGGAAAGCACGAAACGATTGAGCCTTGGATGCTGCAACGATCAGACATCTACCTGATGATCAAGGACGATCTTATCGAGAGAAAAATGTCGTTCCGGGCTATTCAGCACATAACTAAACTTGCCTTCAGGCACGGCTTTAAATCCACTGTGTAGAGAAAAGGTAGGTAGATGGTTCTCTAAGAAAAATAAATTGAGGGGATTAAAAATGCAGGATCCAAAAAGGTTCAGATTACTATTTTTATCTTTTCTTTACGTTTTATTATTATCCCTGCCGGTAATCTGCTTACTAGCACAAACGTGTCAGCAGTTTGGTTTTCAACTCCCAGTAATGTGGGCACATAGGTTTTGGAAAGAGGAGCAGAGTATTATGGAGAACATGATTGACCAGACTGATCAGGTCTCGCGCGTTTATGGTATGACATGGTTAATTTCAAGAGGACAATGAGGAAAAGGTTACGACTTCTCTGTTGCACGGTCGGGTCGCGGGGTACAGGACGAAGCCGCGAGGTTGTCCCTTATGCATCACATAGAAATTCGACCAAACCAACCGATCAAGCGAAAAAGACGATTAACCAATACTATATCATTTCCAAAATTCTATAGATAGATAGATTCAATCATCCGCGAATCAGTACACAGCAGTTCATGACATCGCTTAAGTTTCAGACTCGTAATGAAAATCCCAACCCAATGTTCAGAGGAACACCGTCAGACAGTGTAATCCTCCCTCTCCCCTTCACCTTTTACCGATACTCAGAACTCCTGGGAGGCCGAGTTGATGTCCGGTTTACCGCCGTGGTTCTTCCCCTTCGGCAGCAGCACAGGGTTGATGTTCGGCATCACGCCGCCGTTGGCGATCGTCACGGTGCCCAGCAGCTTGCTCAGCTCCTCGTCGTTCCGGACCGCCAGCTGGATGTGCCGCGGCACGATCCGGGTCTTCTTGTTGTCCCGCGCCGCGTTCCCGGCCAGCTCAAGCACCTGCAACCAGCGGCGGCGGCGGCGATCAAAACCCCAAACTCGAATTCAAAGAACGATCGCGCGAGGTCGGAACGAACAAGATCGGATCTTCGCGGATAGAGAAACAAAAAAGGGTATGCATACCTCTGCGGCGAGGTACTCCAGGACCGCGGAGAGGTAGACGGGGGCGCCGGCGCCGACGCGCTCGGCGTACTTGCCGTTCTTGAGGTACCGCGCGATGCGGCCGACGGGGAACTGGAGCCCGGCCTTGGACGAGCGCGACACCGACTTCGTCGACTTCGCCTTCCGCGGCCGCCGCTTCCTCCGGTGGAACTCATCGTCGATTCGGCTGCGGGGGTTTCGAAGCTTCTAAACCTTTTCGATGTCGTGGGGACTGGATGGTTTGTGCGGTGGGAGAGGGGAGCCGGGGCGCTCGATTTTATAGCGTTAGGGTTGGGTGTGCGGCGCGCTGCGATTGGCTGGAACGGGAGGGAGGCGGATCGCTGACGTGGCACGCCAGCTTGGCTAATAAATTGCGCCTTTTAATTTTTTCTTGGAGAAATATATTCTGTTTTTTATTCCCTTTTTTACATTTTCCGAACCGGTTATTATAGTGAGGCTGTCTGTTCGTTCGTCAGAAATATTGAGAAAGCGAAATAGCGAATGGATCACGTGGTAGAATGTTCGTCCTATCTGAAGATCTGGTAGCAGAAAGAATGTATCACGTGGGCTAAGCATGCAAATGATTCATATCTCGTGCTCCCCTCTCGATAGATTTGAGCTTATAAACCACAGCAAGTCTGCAACGAGGCTAGCTGGAGAGCTGCTCGTGCAAGACCACCACCAGTCCACCACCCTTCTACGGCCCTCAACGCGTAACCCTACCCTATGACACGACCATCACCTACCGGGGGAGGGACGGAAAGGCGCCTCCTTCTCGTCTCATCACACCCATAGAGGGGTCACCGCCACAACGGAATCTCGACAGATAGAGAGAAGATCTCGACAGCGGCGAGGGACGCCGCAACCCCTATTGGCCACGGCTCATTAGGCCCTGGGACTACTGACCCAACCGTCAGCACTGGGGAGGGATGGCGAAACCACAATGTCATAGCTCCCTGAGAGACCCCGCACATACGATCGTCCGCTGCCACGTCGAGACGCAAAATCTACCGCCGCGAGGCTGCAAGACGAGGCAGTAGCCGAGCCAGCGCATCGCCGCACTAGCGCTACCCTGTTAGCCGCCTGAGGAACCCTAGTACCAGTATGGGACGGTCGCACCGACACAATGGAAGCACTGTGGTAACGAGGGCCCCTCGGCCACGATGCGTAGGGGGCATTAAGGCATTGTCGCCGTTGCGTGTTACATGTATTTGACTCTAACAAATAACCCTCACATATTTCAAGTCTAACTTATAGTCTTTTTACATATTCAACATCAATTCCAAAATGTGTCGTGGCGAATATGCTTCGCCATCTTTAAATCGTCTTGGCAGCAACACATGTGTATGCTTGAACTTGTGTTCCTTGTTGCTCACTTGCATGGGCCAGGTTGCACGACCCGTTACTCTCAGCTTAATATATTGTCATGTGTGGCTTCTCCTTAGCACCATCTTCAGTGATACTTATCGCACGTTACACATGTTTTCCTGGTCTTCTTTCCCTTCATCACGAGTTTTGTGTCCTGCTTGAGTGCTTAACCCTAATGATTTCGCTCATGTCTACCATGTGGACACAGTCATTGATACGAGGTTCACCAAGTGATTAAATTTGTTCGTTTCATTGGCAGGTGTATAACGTCTTCCATGTTCAATATCGTCTTCAGTCTTGACTAGCAAATAATGCCCGTGTGTTGCAACGGGTGAGGAAAATCCTCACACGCCCCTCACAACCCATCGTTGTTGCTACTTCTCCTCTTGGCCACCATTGTCGATGGTGATCGTACTGTCCACCTATTCACGATGAATGTGAGTTTGGTCATATTCCAAAACACCCCCCCCCCCCCCCCCCCCCTTTGCGGGTCCACATATTCACAACTGATGTGTACTGCCAACACATGAAAATATGAAGTTTTCCATCAGTTCTTCACGCACAAGCAATTTGCACTACCCCTAGTATGAAGTGTGCACGTAAATAGTGTACTGTCGTGTTGACAATCCAAACTGGTTAAAATAATATTTAGTTACTTAAGAAGGATGATTTACCATAATGTACACATATCACTATGTGACCTCTGAGCATTTGAACAAACTGCTATTATAATTGTGACATGACACAAAACTAAATCAATAAAAGGAAATTAAATGTGAACGAAATATTGATTAGTTTTGGGCTAAAAAGTAATTCTGGATTGCAACGTGGTCCGATTTTTTGGAAGCTTTAGAGAGATTCAATGGTCGAGAGGGGGTTACACACGTCCGCTGCTTCCCCGCGAAGATGAGACCTGCAGGTCCGGCGGGATGACTGGAATAAACAAGCGGATTTAAATCACCAGTGCAGTTAACAGATCGTTGATGAAGTTTCCGAGGACATGAGATGAAATCGGGGACAGGGTCTTGACGAAGATCTGCATCTCAACGGATTGACCATCTGTACAACATACTTCATGAGTCCATTTTTACTTCTCAGTTTCTCCCATATACAGTATTCTTCCTCGGTTTTTCCTGTATACAGTGTACGCATGAGCGATCCATCAGTTCACTAAGCATACCTATACGTGCGTATACATCTGGTTAGGTATACATGTTTTTGCAGTAATACACGAGTTCAGTTTCAGTTGCGATGTTCTTCTTGTCATCAGAGCACACCCCCTCATCGAAGCTGAAGGCGTTCCCGGGCGCGGTGGTGTTGTGCACGATCCTCAGCGCCGCCGCCTCGTCAGGCGCGTCGGCCGACGGTGAACTCGTCCGGCGACACGGCCACCGCCACGCCGTCGCGGGCGCGCACTGACGCCATGCACGTCTCATTCTCCGCGCCCACGTATACTCCCTCAGCTCCACCCGCCTCGACCCAAAACCAGGCCCGTCACCGTCACGGTCAGGCTCGAGCATCACCGCTCTCGCGACGACGGTCACGACAACCATCAGCCTGTGGTCGTTGAGCTGGCATGGCCGATGAAGGGCGTGTGGCTGAGGATGTCCTCGACCCGCGCTCATGAGACGTTCGGCTCGAGCGCGTGGAACTTGATCACAGCGGCGTTTGCTTCGTGTGTTTTGTAGATGCATACGGCCGGTAAAACAGTCCACACCAGGACTCTACGTTTTCATTTCCCTTTTGGACTCGGGCGAAGGGGTGAGGCGAGTGATCGATCGAGGAAACAAAGCCACGACCTACGAAACCAACAGACGGACAAAAATTTGGAGGAAGAAACCTTATTGTCTTTATTATTATTAGGTAGTATAGACATAGATATGACACCTAAATGCCCATAATGCACTGAGGCACGTTATCGTCTTGATATGTCTTGATATATCGCACCAAAACCACCATACTTGTAGGAGGGAACCACTATTTGTTAGGCAGCGTATCATAAGAGCTCCACGTGTTCAATATCCACATTTCATCAATTATATAATTGTTCCATGCATTGTGCACTTAAAAAAAAGTCAGCTGCAACTGTAGTATAAGTGGAAAAAGATGAGTTGCATCCACACTACAACCGACTAGTCCGAATCTCCGCATCAATGTTCAATGGATGGGGAGTTGATTGAGCTATAAGATAATTCCCATCTGAATGAGAATTATCAAAACCATTTATTTGGATTTTGAGTTATGTTTCCACGATATCGGGAATTTGAACACTTATATATAAACGCATAATCTTTGTTTGAAAGAAGGGTATGACTAGGGAGCGGAGCCACTCTAACACCCCGGCCCACCCCCGGGCCAGCGGCTGTCACCCCTGGCAGCTCTCTAGCATCTCTAAACTATCCCCACAGACCAACACTTGTCTTTTTTTGCGCACTTTGTCCTCGCTCGTGCGCACCCGGAAGTACTTCCCGGTCGGTCACCCATTTTCAAATTGTTCCGGGTCAAGCACGCTTATCCTCATATTTCTTTTTAGATGAGCTTGCGGAAAAAAATTACAACTTGTTGAGTATGAGTATTCTATCAATCCGATTAAGTCCTAGGCCCTGATCTCACAGCCACCACATTGCCTTGCCATGCGGTCTGACTTCTTGCAAGCATGCAAGTAAAGAATTCATTTATGCCATCAGCAATGTTTTTTTGTCCTAAAATTTTAAAACCTTTACCTCTGCCTCCCAAATTGTTAATATGAGTGACGATCTTCTTTCGTCATTGATTTTGTTGCGACAAGATCATGGAAACTTGATCTCATGCTGACACGTTCCGCAAAGTTTTTGTTTGTTAGTAATTATGAGATTATATTCACTTACTTAGCATGTTATAAACATATCATAACCACTTGGTTACCATGTTATAGTAGCTTGGTTACAAGATTAGTTTGCATCGATTTTCACCATGTGTGAGATTCTCCCGACAGTGATTCTAGTTAATTCAATGGGTTGCTTGTGGTGAAGAATACTCACTCTGTAGTTGTGTGTAATATTGTAATGCTAAATAAGTATAATTTTTTTAATTGGTAACCCTAGGCTCTATTATGGTCACTGCCTGCCGCCATGACATCCACATTAGTACAATCTATTAACTCGTGAAAAAATAACAACATGATATTTTGTTTTGAAACTCTCATCGAAACTAACTCAACGGTGAAAACGGATCGCCATCGATTAACAGTTTGTAAGATATATCATTCTATTTTTTACAATAATACAACTATGTGTGTCAGCATGAGGTGTCAGATTCCTACGACATACACCCATCACGATAACATATTTGGCAAAAACTTGGATTGATCAGACAACATCCCCAATTTCTTTGATGTTGTTTTTTCAACTGGTTCATAGAAAAACTGGCAAATCTTTTTTGCTGCATGCATGCTTGTACTCTGGAAAGCGCTGAATGAGATGGTATTCGAAGGAACCTCGATGACATGGGAAGTGCCCACTAGTTCAAAGAAGTCGGGCACGGAGATTGAATGGTGCGCCGACAAGTTTGGCCCATGATTCCACATGTACAACTTTTTTTCTTCTTACTTTGGGGCACTTGCGTCCGTAAACATTGTAACACCAATACATAAGGGCAACAACTGAAGTAATAAGATAGATAAATCTTCTACCTCTTACACTCAAGGAAATGATGCAAGGACTAGAGCAATCTTTGACTGTCTTGTAACTTTGGAAGTAGGAAGTGGGAGAAGCATACTAAACTTTCAGGATTCTTAATTTGATTAAAATTGCAGATTACTTTATTCCAGAAGACTGAGATTGCTAAAGCTTTTAATATTTAGTTGCCATCAAGTCAAGCAACGTGTTTTTGGGTTGAACGAATAGGATGATCAAATAGGTGGTGCACTTTATGTCGCACATCGTTCCCAACTGAAATGATGAAATTCAGTAAATGACCAGTGTAATCAGAGATTAGAACGGAGCAATCAGATTTCGTCAAGTTCGTCACAGCCAATATTTTGATCATTACAGAAAGCCTGTGGGCCCCACCTCCAATCTTTGGATTTCGAATTCTGGGGTCCTTTCTGTGGCGCATGAGCACAGATGCGCCACAGAAATGTGACAATGCGCCACAGAAATGTGTCACATTTCTGTGGCGCATCTGTGCTCATGCGCCACAGAAAGCTTGGCGGGGCCCACACCAATGATTGGTGGGACAGCAATTCTGTGGCGCATGGGCCCACATGCGCCACAGAAAGTCTGTGGCGCATGGACCCACATGCGCCACAGAATGTCAACTTTCTGTGGCGCATGTGGGCCCATGCGCCACAGAATTGCTGTCCCAGATGTACAAAAGGGGAAAAGCCCCCCTTTCCCTACCCATTTGCTCTTCTTCCTCCTCCACCTAGCTCGTGTTCCTCCTCCCTCCCATCCCATTTTGCTCACTCTTTTCTCCATTTTTTGTAGTTAAACCTATTTTGGTTGATAGATAATTGTTGAGAACCGGGAGGCTCCCCATATATACTCTCCTCCTCTCTCCCCCATCTCTTTTCCTCCCACACACTCTCTCGTCCATCGCGGTCACGTCTCGGCAACGAATCTACTAGGTGAGGAAAGTTGGATGGACATGCATATGCATGTTTGTATGTTGTGTATGTGAAGCTTGTGTGTTGTGCATGAATTGGTCCGGAAGAAACTTTTGTTGTTGCTTGCGCCGGCGTGGTGCATGGATGTTTGCCGAAATGTTGATTAATTTCCATTTCGGCAAATTTTTGCACCACCCATATGTCATACTTTTAAGAGAGGTCATGCCGAATTTTTTCGACGACCTTGCATGCATGTGTGTTTCTGTTTGTGCATGTTGCGGTTCTAATTATCATATATACTCTCGTCTCTGCTCTATGTATACCGCGTAGTCAACCATGGTCATCATGATGAGCTCCGGTCGAATCAGAAGATACAAGGAAGAAGCGAAGGCGGACATGATTCGGTTCAACAGAAGCCAGATAAGATGTCCATGTCGAAGATGCAAACTTGTGAGGTGGATCGACCCTGATTCTGGACAATTGGAGGATCACCTGCTCAGGCGCGGTTTCATGCTGGAACAAGACGGACAAGATCATCATCATGACGAAGGAGATGCCGGCGGACAAGATCATCATCATGACGAAGGAGATGCCGGCGGAGAAGATCATCATCATGACGAAGGAGATGCCGGCGGACAAGATCATCATGACGAAGGAGATGCCGGCGGACAAGATCATCATCATGACGAAGGAGATGCCGGTGGTGGCGCGAACACGCAGACCCCGCTAACTTCGGCCTTGCAGGACGCTCATGTTCAAGAACTGCTCCTCAAGGAGACGAGCAACGCCAGAGCTGCAGCCAGAGAGAAAGCCAAGCTGGCGCAAATGGAGATAGACGGGAAGACTCCGTTGTATCCTGGGTGCCGGCCCCAGGATACGCGTTTGCAAGTAACGCTTGATGCTCTGGAGATGAAGGCGGGAAACAGATGGACCGACGTGAGCTTCGACAAGAACATGAAATTCATGCACGATATTCTCCCCGAGGGGAACACATTGCCAAGTAGTATCGAGGAGGCCAAGAAAGTCGTGTGCCCTCTTGACCTACCGCACGTCAAATACCACGCCTGCATCAATGATTGCGCCATTTATCGGGGCGATTACAAGGACATGACCACATGTCCGGTGTGCGGCCACGGACGGTACAAGAGTGGGAACAAGAAAAATCCTCGAAAAGTGGTATGGTACTTTCCTATCACTCCCCGTCTGCAGCGGTGGTTCGTGGACCCTAAGGAAGCAAAGCTCATGCAATGGCACGCGGAAAGGAAGAAGCCCGAAGAAGATCCGGAGAAGGGCACCATCCTGACACACCCTGCAGACGCTAGCAATTGGGAAGCATTGGACATCGCCTTCGAAGATTTCGGGGGCGACGCAAGGAACGTCAGGCTGGGTATGAGCACCGATGGACTCAATCCGTTCGGCAACCAGAGTAGCACACATAGCACCTGGCCCGTGTTTGTATGGCCTTACAACCTTCCCCCGTGGCTGTGCACGAAGCAAAAGTACATACACATGAGTATTCTCATTCAGGGGCCGAAACAACCTGGTATCGACATACATCTGTATCTCGAGCTGTTGAAAGAGGAGTTAGAAACGCTATGGAAGACGCCAGCCCGTACGTGGGACGCCTACACTAAAGATTATTTCGATATGAGAGCCGCGTTGCTCACGACGGTGCAGGACTATCCTGGATGCTCATATGTATCGGCCCAGGTGGGCCACGGATTCTGCGCATGTGTCAGGTGCATGGATGAGACCCCGCATATCCAGCTACCAAGGGATCTCGGGTCTTCGAAAACCGTGTACCCAGGGGCTCGAAGGTGGCTTCGCATGGAGCACCCGTGGAGAAAACGCGGTGATTTGTTCGATGGTCAAGACGAGCTCGAAACAGAACCGCGCCCGAGGAGCGGCACAGAAATCGACGAGCTTTTGAAAAATTGGGAGGAGTGCCCTGCGCCGGGAAAGAAGCGACCGAGGGTAGATCCGCTGCTGGGTGTATGGAAAGCGAGGTCTGTTTTCCACGACTTGGAGTACTGGAAGGTCCTCCACACGCCCCATAGCCTCGATCTAATGCACATTACGAAGAATGTTACCGAGAGTCTTCTTGGCACTCTTTCGAACATGCCGGAAAAGACCAAGGATGGGACGAAAGCAAGATACGATCTGAAATGGCTTGGCATCAAGAAAGATCTTCAGGCCCCCGATAGTGATGATGATGATGATGATGATGATGACCAGACGGAAGGGACTCAAGGTCGCCGCAAAAGGGTAAAGAAGAACGCGGTGGTGCTTCCCGCTGCCTGCTTCACTATGAGTCCGGAGGAGCTCGAGCAGTTTTACAGGTGCCTCCTAGGAGTCAAATTTCCTTACGGTTACGCGGGGAAGATAAGCAGATATCTGGACGGAACGAAGAAGAGGTTCAGCGGGATGAAGTCTCACGATTGTCACGTGCTGATGACGCAGATACTTCCCGTTGCGATCAGAGGGATAATGGACGAGCACGTCCGTGATACGCTGTTTGGCCTTTGCAACTTTTTCGACGTCATCAACAGGAAGTCGATCGGCGTGAGGCAGCTCCACAGGCTACAAGAAGATATCGTGGTGATACTATGCGAGCTCGAGATTTACTTCCCGCCCGCATTCTTTGACATCTGCGTGCATCTCCTTCTCCATGTCGTTGATGACATCCTGCAGCTCGGGCCGACGTTCCTGCACTACATGATGCCGTTCGAAAGGCAGAACGGTGTCATGAAAGGATACGTTCGCAACAGGGCCCGTCCAGATGCAAGCATGGCCAAGGGCTTTCTAACCTACGAGTGCATCTCCTTCTGTCAGAGTTATCTAAGCACCGAGAACCAGGATGTTGGTCTGCCCACCAGGACGCACCTCGGCAGGCTCGATGGATTTGGTCACCGCGAGGGCTACCGCTCACTCCCTGTCGACATTGTTGGTCGACGCGATGACTTTGACAGGGCTCACCGGGTCGCGCTACAACACTTACAATTGATCGAACCTTGGGTGAAAGAGCACAAAAGCTTAATCGAGAAGAATTACATCGACCTGGCCGGCCGAGGAAGAAGGGAGACGTAACCAGAGAGCACAACTCCAGCTTCACGAGTTGGTTCAAGAAAAGGCAACTGTTGAAGCACAGCGCAAAAAGCCATCTACGGAAGATGAAAAAGTCATATTCTCCTTATCACAGGGCCCCGGGCACAACATAAGGACCTATCAGCGGTTTCAGATTCTGCACCGAGGAAAAGGACAGGAATAGCGAATATCAAAACTCAGGAGTAACTATGCTATCCTACGGTGATGACGAGGCTACTGTCAAGCAAAGATACTTCGGAAGGATCGAGGAGATATGGGACCTCAACTACTGTGGAGAGTCGGTGCCAATGTTCCGTGTGAGATGGGCCAAGGACGTCGTCAAAGAAGGCCGGTATTTCACCACCATGGTAATACCCGATGCCAAATCGAAGAACGCCTCCGCGAAAAATGAGCCATGGGTACTCGCTAGCCAAGTTGAGCAATGCTTCTTCATTACCGACCCGTCAAAGCCTAGCCGTGTTGTCGTGAGGAGGGGCAAGAGGAGCATCATCGGAATGGAAGGAGATGCCAACGAGGAAGACTTGGACAAGAACGGCGATCCGAAGATCGAGGAGGAATTCGACAAGTACTTCGACATGCCTACTACTAGTAGAGAAAGAAGGAAGACCTCCCTACCTACTAAAGGTTGTCCGTTCACGCGAAGAAATCTCAAGGTGTCGGCCTAAAGTACTCAACCGCCAAGAAGGGAAAGAAGAGATGCTAGCTAGCTCGGAACCGGCCGGGATGAAGATCGAAGACTTTTTTGTGTATTATATATAATTTGTTTTTTGTGTGAGATCGACAAGCATATCTATGTATTTTGATATGGCACAAGTTAAATATTTTGATATGGCACAAGTCTACTAAATATTTGTATTAATTTGTGTGTAACAAAATTTAATTTGTATTAATTTGTGTGTAACAAAATTTAACTAACCAGTGCAGCGCCTGGGAGCAGCGCCTGGGAACGTTTCTAGCCGAAGCATTCTGTGGCGCACCCCCTAGTGGATGCGCCACAGAATTACAGAATTCTGTGGCGCACCCCTTAGAGGATGCGCCACAGAATTCCCACACTTAGCCATATTTCTGTGGCCGTTTTCTTTCTTCTCCGGCTCTCTGCTCTGTGTTCTTCTCTCTGTCACGCGCGCGCGACCACACGATCGAGCGACACCACACGCCGGCGACCACGGCCGCGACCACGCCGGCGACCAACGCCACCAACCCGCACCCCAACCCTAGCGCCGCCGCCTCTCTTCTTCCTCCCCCACACCGGACGGCCACCTCGACGCCCCCCCCCCACACGCTCGGCGCCCACACGTGGCCGTGCACCGGCCGAAGCCGCCTCTTCTTCCTCCCCTGCGCGCAACCCCCACACCGGACGGCCACCTCGACGTCGCCGCCCTCGGACTCCATCTCCCCTCCCCGGTGTGTGCTGCTCCTCTTCTTCCTCCTCCCTCCCCTCCACACCTGCATGCACACAAGGTGTTTGGTAAATTGCCAAACCTAAATTTTTTCAGAAATTTGTTGATTTTACTTGTTGATTGCTTGCTGCTAGTTGTGGTAGTGCTGCTGTTAGGTTAAAATTTTCAGAAATAAGCAAGGAAGCAATTAGCTTGTGTGCTATTATGTTAGTGCTATTAGCTTAGGTTAGTGCTATTTTCAAAAAATTTGCTAAGTGTTAAATTTGGAGATGCAATTTTGAGGTTAGTGCTATTAGCTTAGGTGCTGTTGCTAGCTAGGTGTTAAATTATGTTAGTTTATACTGCTGTTAGCTTGTGTGCAGTAGGTTAGGTGCTGCTAGTTTGTTGTGAATGTGTGCAGTAGGTTAGTTGCTTGCTAAATTAGGTGCTGCTAGGTAGTTGTTGCTGTTAGGTTAGTATTTTTTACAGTAGCTAGGTTAGTGGCAGTTGCTAGGTTAGTGGCAGTGCTGGTACTGCCGCTTAGGGTAGAAGCCGCCCCAGCCAGGACGACGAGCCCTGAGTCAGGCCACGTCTCCTGCCAGTATCCTCGCCGAACCCGGGCAGCCTTGACAAAATGGTTAAAAAACCATCTAAGACATGGTTTTGAAATACAATGACCTTTCTAATTAACCTAGCTAGCTCCATTATGCAGCCACATATTCATGGACAAGGATATCACACATGTTTTAAACCAACTAATGCATTATTTTGCCATTTTGATAGGTCAAAATTTTCTAGGTTTCGTGAGCATTTTGATAGTTCATTTTTAAACCAACTAATGCATTATTTTGCCATATGCAGGAAATTTAGAAGACGAACCTTCACATTCTTTCAGGTGAGATGTGGATGTGGTGATGCCGTGTATATGTGTGTGATCGAGACGTGGATGTGGTGAAATGTGAGATGTGGATGTGGTGATATTGTGTTTGTCGTGTATGTGAGATGTGGATGTGTGATATTGTGTTTGTTGCCGGCCGGAGATGCCGGCCGGAGATGTGGATGTGTTGGTGTGATGTTGTTGGCCGGGATGCCGGCCAACATGATTTGTGAAATGTTTGCAGGTACCCCGAGACCCTTGAGATTGCCGGAACGTCGATTAACTTCCGTTCCGGCAAATTCGGGTACTCCATATGTCCCTTTTTTAGCAAAAGTCATGCCGAATTTTTTCGTGAAATTTAGCATGACTTTGCTAAAAAAAGGACATATGGGGTATTGCGACTAATGCATGGGCCGGGGTATCTTAATTAGTACTAATTAAGTGATTAATTTTTGTTGTACTAACTGTTTGCCTCTTTTTAATGCAGTGCAAACATGTCGGCCGACGCTTCTAAGCGCATGAGCGTCGAACAAGAAGCTAGAGAAAAGAACAAGTCGTTCTGGGAGGTGGAGGATGCCGCCGCCACTAGTGGCGCCGAGCGTCCCGACGATGAGCAAGAGGGACAGGAGGACGACCCCGAATACAACGTAGAAGGTGGTGAGGATGACACCACCACCTCCGATGGCGGCAACCACACGGATAGTGACCTTGGCGGCAGCAACCCGGCCAACCCGGCCGCTCCGAAGAAGAAGAAGCAAAGGAAGGATAGGACACCGCAATCGGTCGACAATGCCACGGACGTGTTCACTGAGGTCACGGCAAGTGGCCAACCAGTGGCGCCTGAGAAACTTGCCGCAGGGTACGGCATGCAACTAGGGTGCATCCTTCGGGAAAGTGTCGATCAACACGAAGGACCTCAGAAGCAAAGCTAATGAGGCTTTGGTCGACACCTCCTCAAGAGGGTTCACCAACGATACACGTTCCCGCTGCCGCTAAACAAAAAGGTGGACAGTTTAGCCATCACGAAGATGAGCACCGCCTTGAGCAGCTGGAAAACCCGGGTGAAGAACAAGATTGGGAGCGGTGCCAGCTGGGAGGAGATTAGTAAAAAAGAGCCGCACATCACCGAAGAAGAGTTCGAGGAATTCAAGTTGTCCTTAAAATCTGAGGAGGCTGAAAAATGGACCAAGTGGGGGAAGGACATGCGGGAGCTGAACTTAGGTAACCACCATTTGGGAAGCGGCGGTTACCGAGGGAAAAAGCCCATTTGGGAGAAGGAGGATAGAGAGATTGCACGTCTTGGAAAAGAAAACCATTGGGAAAAAATCTTAGACGAGCAGACCAGGAATTTTGTCCGGTCCCGCTACTATCTCGACTGGGAGACTGGGGAATTCGTTACCGATTATGAGGATGTGAGGAATTCCAGAAAAAGCTGGTAAGGGAATTTAATTACCACATATATATATCTCAAAGTCCATTGCGTTGATGTAATTAGATAACAAAGCCAAATTTCTAAGTGGGTTCACCTTTGTATGCAGGAGGAAGAGTTGGAGGCCGGCCCATCGTCCCAGGGGTCGACGGAACCGTGGGACACGACTTTCAACAGGGCGATGAACGTTTACAGGGAAAGGGACAAGTCGGCGCCGCCGAGATCAGCTGGCCGTGTGACCGGCTTTGGTACGAGCATGAAGTTCACAGAGTACTATAGCTCGGACGGCGGCGCGATGAAAAAGGAGAGGAAGAAGACGACCAAGGATAGAGCCGAGGTTGTGGAGCTAAAGAAGAAGGTGGAGTCACTGGAGAAGGAAAAAGTGGACTCCACCACGGTTGACAAGTTAGTGACCGACAGGATCCGGGAGATGTTTCCCCCTGCGTTATTGGAGGGGATAGCTGCCTGGAATGCGGGAGGTCAACAAGGGCCGATCTACGTGCCCAGCTTCTCAGGCAGCAACTCCACCATGAACCCGCAGAACCTGTCGCCGGACATGGTGACCCCGCCGCCGCCCAACGCCGCGGCGCAGCCGCCGCTCCCTTTGGTCGCACCGACGCCCCCTACGGCACCGGCACCCGAGAATAAGAGTCCGGCCGCCGGCACCGGCGCCCGGGTCTCGACATTAGCCGAGCTGGATGCCATCACCAAGGTAACTAATTAGTTAGTCCGCGTCATATTCTATAACTATGCCTGATTTGATGACTGCCATCTCATGATGATGCCCAACATGTGTTGTTTTGACTCAGGACTCCCCTTGCATACTCCTGCATAGGGTAGAGGCCGGCGGCGAGTTGAAGGAAGTTGGTGCGGGCATTATCATACAACCAAAGAGCCGCGAAATCCACCACGCTAGAATGGACGAGGCTTATATGAAGGTCAAGGTAGTTACGGTACTGTCTGCGTTTTTCGACATGGACCCCCCCGTTCAACCTCCGGGAGCCGATGAGCACTTGGTCTTTGGAAAGTGCCCCGGCTGGCCCACGCCATGGCCGAAGAACCAGATTCGTCTTGGGGGGGGGTCTTGTTGATGAGGGCCCAAGACGCAACACCGGCGCCACCTCGAAGTTCCGGGTCAACCCGATCCGTCCCCCGAAGCCCTCGAAGACTGCAGCCGTCGCCACCGCCCGGAAGGAACCGGCGGTCGTCGCCACCACCAACCGCCACTTAAAACTGTTGGGAGCGTCTGAACCACAACCGTCCCAATTAGGCAACGCCTCTGCACCTCAAGTTGTTGATGGCAACGACGACGGTGATGATGAGCATGTCGACATCGACGCCTTCCTAAACACTGGCGCCAGAGAAGACATATACATGCCTCCTGTGGATGACGAACCACCCTTTCGTGATCACGCCGATCAACCTGCTCGTCCCACTACAGTCACGCAGCGCCTGACCTTCCAGGGTTTATCTCAAGAGACGCCTCCAGCGACCGGCGATGAAGCTCTAGACAAACCGACTACCGTTTTCACCCCTGGCACACTACGGAATACGGTTCGCGCGGGGCTTCCAGGGCAGGTGAAGAACCAGAAGCACAGGAAGAGGAAGGGAGGCGCCTCTTCGAGCCAGCCTCCTATGATTGTCCGGGGTCGTGAAGACTTGGTACCACCCCGTCCGGATGGCATTGCGCACCGACTTCATGAAGCTGGTAAACCGATACTGCCTCCGGAGATGCTCTGCATGGCATATGGACACATGCACGTTTTGCATCAATCTATCCTGCATCTAGAGGGCCTCCTTCTTAAAGACAAGCATCCAAATTACCCGGTGTTCATTGTCCAAGTGCCAATGGATGATGAGTTCGACTTCGTCCGTGAAGCCCCCGCGGATGTGTTCTTCATAGCGTACGAGGACGTCTTCCATCTATTTCACCAAAACCGGCTGAACTATAACTTGGTCCGCCTATACGCGCTCAATGAGGCGAGGAGGATCTATAGAGATAATCTCCAGCTCGTCGCGGTAGCGGATCCCTACTACATGCGTGACAGCCAGCTGGTGGAAGGATCAAGGACACGGACCATGGCGACGGAGCACCTCGAGAGGTTCATGCTGGAAAACAAGAGGAAGAACAGCCTTCTTCTGCCTTTCTTTCCCGAGTAAGTACACACATCCGCTCGCCGCCGTCGTAACTTATGCTTTCTTATCGATTTCTTCCATTATTGCTGATCCTTTCCAACATTCCGTTTCAATTGTGTTGAGCAGGGACACGTTCTGCGTCCTCATCGTCCTAAACCCGAGGTGGTCCGTTGCCACTTATTTCGACTCGGATAGTAGGAGGAAGAAAGACTACACCAGAATAAAGGGTGTTCTCGATGATGCTATCGAGGGCTACTATCAAAAGGGAGGCGCCTTCGAAAATAAGGCCGAAGTTTTTACGAAAGACAACAAGCACCGGTTCAAGCATGTGACCGAGTTTCCTTGCCTCAAGCAGCAGCCTGGCAGCAAGAAGGATGCCTTGTACGCCCTCCGGTTCCTTAAAGGGTATGTCCGAGATGCTGAGCAATTGAGGATGCCATCTTGTATGCGAGAATGGGTCAAAATGACGATAGGCTCACCGATGCTGATCTTAGAGAAGACTTCCATCGCATCGTGACAAAGTTATCGGAAATCATCGTCGATGATGTCAACACAGCAGGGGGGCCTTCAACTACCGCGGCCGAGGTAGGATGTATCCACTTAGATGAATAATCATGCATACTCTATTTATATTACTAACCAATATATATCCCAATCCATCTCCAGGGTTGCATCAGAGGGACATCGAAAAACGCCTAGAGTTGCAGAGTGACAACAGGACGTGGATGACGAAAGAGATGTATAAACCGTTCCCGGCGCCGCTCCCCAAGAAGAAGGCTTCATGATCGTCGTGCTCCTGCTCTTGCTCACCATCATCGCCGATGTACTCTATTCGATCCTAGTGTAGGCGGTGAACACTTCATCTGTAATATGTGAAACTTTTGTATCAACATTTGTGTAAAAATTCCGCACTTGTCACTCGATCTATATGTATGTTATCTCGGGATATAAGTAATGCGATGACATAGTACTGTGTTTGTTTTAATATACCTGTCAAAATATATTGTTGTTTCTGTTATATCTGCATAAATACTGTAATATACATGTATTCTGTAATATATCTGTATTTGTACAGCGGGCAGCAGTAAATTGCCAAATCCTGTACAGACATTCTGTGGCGCACCAAGTTTGTTTCTGTGGCGCACCCCTCTCTGGTGCGCCACTAAATAAAATTTCTGTGGCGCATGGTCGATGGTGCGCCACAGAATGTGGGATTTCTGTGGCGCATCCCAGGTGCGCCACAGAATGTGGATTTTTGTGGCGTGATGTCTGTGGCGCATGCCCCATGCGCCACAGAATCACCAAAATGGTGCGCCACTAAAAGGCTTATCCCTACTAGTGTCATCACTAGACCATAAAGCTCTGAACTACTTGTGCATCACAAAATCGGCTCATGGGCAAACATCAACTCCGAAAAGCCTAAAGCATTGACTAATCAAAGAGATGGTGGTGGTATTCCCAGATGAATATAGCCTCTCGCCATCCCACGCGACGTCTAGTTTCTGCTAAGAGAAGTCGTGCACAACCTTCACATACAATCTTTGGAGTTGATCTTGTGTGACATATCCTGGTGAACGACACTGGGTCATACCACCCAGGTGTGGCGACAAATGAGCATTCTAGGCATCCACTCAATGCTTAGCATGTCATCGACCTCCGTGCATGGCAGCACGAATTCCGCACCACGACGAGGGAAGCAAACGAGGGTAAAGTCGGCTCCATCCGCCGCATGTTACATTTCCTTGGTAAGCTCATCAGCACGCACAAAGGCGGTATGCTTTGTGGCGTACTGCAAGGCGACGTGATTGTGTTGGCCAAATGGCATGAACATAAAGATCTGGCCTTTCTTTCGCTTCTTTGTTTTCCTTGTGTTCCACCTAGAGGTGAGCATGTGCTTAGGGACATTTCAACTAGATTTCGATCCATGACGATTTATATTAAATTTAATTATACTAAACTTTTGTACTTATTTATAATTTAATCATATTCTTGTTAAAAATATGAGTTCTATATAACTTAGTTAGCATTGTTAATCATACAACAATGTTTCACAATATTATTATTATGTTTTACGATAAGTAAATTCAATGTGTATTATTGAAAATATATCTGAGCCGCGCATAAATGTTTTTCTTTCATATATATTGCCCTTAATAAGCTATATAACTACCTTTGTGAAACAAAGAAAAATACACACCTCTTCGAATCGTTTTTCACAAGAATGAATTCATGTATATTACCGTGTGAAAGTTCTTCTTTGTTTTAATATTATTAAATATATGGGAAGAGATTACAAAGCATAAGGGCTAAGAAATATCTGAACAGAAATGTCTAGTGTATGTAAGAAAATATATAGAAACTTTTGTAGTATAAATTGAATATTCGGCATGATTATTTTTACTGTAGCTAAATGTAATTTACAAGTTAAAGTGGGTTCAGTAATAAGTTGAAAATACGTTAATAATGTATAATCATAATTAAATTAGTATAATCATAGTAATCATCGATGAGCATAAATGTTCTATGGACTCTACTACTTCTGCACACACAATTCAATTACTTTATATGCTCACCGCAATGCAATTCTATATCACATGTTTTATACAAGTGCGCACGTTAGTTTCTAAAATAAGAAGTTATGCATGAAATTAGAATATATCTAACAAAACTTTTAATACAATATTGTTTGGTATCCATAAGGGAGACTAGCGGCCATATTAATTAGACACGTCAGCGCCTATCTATTTGGTATGTCATTACGTGGTACATTGTATTTTCTCCACCGTGTGCAATTGTTCGTGTAAAATGAGTTATGTTGTTTATAAATAGTAAATAGTTCTTATAGGTGACATATAATGGTATATGAGTTACATGTATACTTCAGTATTTGAGGGTTCTCTTAGGGTCCGAGGCGGTGATCCAGTTTTGTACTAGTATTGGGCGGCCGGCTTCATTACAATAGTTATTGTAGATATCCGTTTCCAATATTTTGTCAACGATTTCATAAAATTCTCTGTTGCCAATATTGGCTCGTTTCAAACAGAATTTTTCGGTTGCCCGTTTCCATATTAGCAGTCCGGAAAGACATCACTCTATATAAGGAATTCTAATTAGTTTTCCTTTGAAAGAATCACGAGCTAAATCTGTCTAAACTGACGGCATAAAGTCCAAAAAAGAACTCTAAAGTTTTCAAATACAAAATGTTTTGAAGTGAATTTTGTGAATGATAGAAAACCAACACTCATGCCGGAATCTAAACAGCAGAGAATCTTACGGTATAAAGTTCAAACCAGAAGTCTAAAGTTTTTCAAATACATAATGTTTTCACGGGAATTCTGTGGATGATACAAAACCAAGGCAAACTAGATCATTTAGGCGCACGTTGCCGTGCCCGTCCATTAGGTAAATAATGATAAAATCGTGTGCTACCGTTCATTCACAAGAAATAATGATATAATTTGTATGCAATTGTTTTGGTAAAGCACACAAAAGATAGGCTATTGTTCCCAAAAAGATGGAAATGGAAGTCTAGATACTATTATCCCAATATTTCTGATCTCTAAATGCAAATCATCAGTCATGGTTATTGAATGTGAAGTCCAGATACTATTATCCCAATATTTCTTCCTTTAAATGCAAATGATATCAGTCATGGATATTGAAATGTGGCAGCCTATTCCAGTATATAACCTGAATTAATTTGAAATTTGACACACACATGTTGAATCAAACAACAGTACTAACGGGAGTAGTTGTTCATCAAGAGGTTGATCTAAAAGATCCACTTTCCTCTTTCACTTCCACATGCACACCCAACTATTTATTGTACAAATTAGAGCTTCAACCATTAAAGGCACCTCTTGTGCCCATAAGCACTTCCCACTATGTCCAACTTTTGATAAACTTCCAACACACACGCGCCCCTGAGTCGCCTGAGCATTAGCAGCATCCAGCAATGGTTGCCACGTAGGTCCAGCTGCCGAATTTCCAACAGCATAAATAACATATGCGAAGATAATACCCTGCACGTTGGAAAAATTTCTGGCTTTAATCTTTCTCATGTAGCTCAACCCACAAATCAGTGCTACCTTATATAGTAGTTGGATTGTAGGGACACGGATATTAAGAGGAGAGCCTCAACTGGATTTGGAAAAAATAGTTGCACTATTTCCTACAAAAATGAAAAGATAACACATAAGCACCTTATCTCAAGGGCAGGAGAAGATCATATGTTGTTTGCATTGTTCACCATGTGCTCCTTCCATCAAACAGCTAAGCCAATTATATGTGCAAAATTTGTGTTGCATAAGGAAAATAACTGCACCATGCAAGAACTTGTGTTGTGCTACAACTGCAGATACAGTGAACTGACAAAGCGTATTTTACGTAATCGCTCTATTCTCCATTGTTGCAGGCCTGCAGCTACTTCATATTCTAAAGATACTTGATGAATTCAGAACCTTTGAATATTCTAAAGTTCACTGCAGATACAGTGAACTTGATTTTATTATCTCACAACTGCCAGAAAAATAATATTGTTAATTAGAAATATGTATATCACCTTCAATACATGTGTATGAAACCAGCAGTATCCTCTTCCTCGGCATCTAATATAGTGCTTGCCATATTCTCAAAAGCCTGCTCTAATTTACCAGATTTCTACTCTTTTCATGTGTCCTAATAATAGTCTTTATATTGCATTGATACCTTGAGGTATGAATAAAAATATTTCTACTCACCATTTTTTAATAACTTAGTCTAGATAATATCACCATTTTTTAGTGAAGGTATTTGACTATGTTAATTGTGCAATATTAAACATGTAAAAAGGTTCTAAAATATATATTAAACATGTAAATTCGCTTTTGGAAAAACATATTACCTCCTGCCTCTCGCTGCCGAGCCTTCCTTTTTGTTTTAACAGAACAAACCTGCACAAAACCAATTGCAAAGGTTTTTTGTAAATGAAAAAAGAAATATTGTACACATGAAAATTCTACAGCTCAAGATGGAATGAAAGGCTAAATAGAGAGACTTGACTTGAGTGGGGTTTTCACATTTTCCAAATAAATCTATTCCACAATATCATTTTTCTCGAAAGACATCACAAGTTACAGGCCCTAATAAACCGGAAGGTAGCCCCGTATTTGTTTGTGTTTTCACAATTCCCAATATTTATGTATCATCAAGTGGATGGGTTGGTGTGGACTTGAGTTGGGTCGACAGTTATTCTGCATATACACAAAAATATAGTTGCAAGTGGAAATTAATTTACACATAATGCACTATCCAGCATCATTTCAAGTTATCAACATGTAACAACTGCATTTTAAGAAGCACTGCAGGATTGTAGATACCTGTAGCATACAACTAAATGTGCACAGATATTAGATAGTATTTATCCTATCCATATGTTCGATTGTTGACTATGCAGTAGCACATACGTACCGTGGAGGCACCAATTATGCAGTGAGGTTTCATATTCTGCACCAACAAATGACAACATCCATTCTGCAAAGATAAGTAAGGTCGCCAGATATACCACTTTGCTTCTCCTTCAGCTTACTAAATCATCATGCGTTTTAACCATCAATTATCACATGGCGAATGCTATTGTAGCTTCTGATAGGATCTGGCATTAATGGTGTTCTCTTTTTAAAAATATGGTTCACTTCCATATCCTGGTGGTTATAATCTATGTACCATTTAAACTTGTGCTGAAATGGTTTGGAGAAGGAGTTTTCCCTGACTTTTTTATGACAAACTTATGCTGCTCCAAGAATCGCAGGTGTGTCTATGGAGTAATTGGATTCAGTTATGTTGCCTGCTATGGAGAATCACAGGTGTGTCTTTGGAGTAATTAGCTTCAGTCCTGTTGCCTGTATGGTGTTACCTACATCTGTCTTGGGCTGCGAAATTGATCTGATAAAGGCATGCATGCCATTACTGTCTCCAGGAGCCGGCCTGTCATTTTTCTTTCCAAGCATGCACATGGAGATTCATATTTGGCATTGCCATTCTTCTCCCAGCCACATATAGGCGCTGCAAAGGAGACATGTTGATGTCAGACTTCAAGGCTCTGAAAATAAAGAGCATGTATATAGTTACCAGTGTGCTTGGTAGGGAGGTATGTGTGCCCATAAATCCCATGCTATATTTCACTAATCTATCAAGATTCTCAAGTAACAGACATGAACAAACAATTCCCTTTGAACTTGATTCTAACAAGGTTCATGACGCAGTATACAACTACTATTCTATCGCCAAAATTAACGGGCATGACACCGCACACCATAATGATTCTAAGTGAACAGCTTCATACAACAACCATTTAACTGGCATGGCTTACAGAGTGTCTGTGCTAAACACATTACTATGATGTCAACAAAAATCCCAGTTCATGTAAAACACCCTTTACTATTATCATATTCATCCAAAATTCATGTATTTATGAGCAACTGTAAAATAACATGGTTGTAGATCTAGCAATGCCACTGTACGTACACATAAACATGGATACTTGTATGAACGAATAGATGTGGTATATGAAAGTACAAAAAGCACTGACCTGGCCGTCCACCATTGCAAATAGTCAGTTCAGGATTTCCACATTCCAATAAATCAGATCAGACACACGGAACAAATTGAGCAGAACCAGGATGAACACAGCCTGCAGAAAATGAGATTGCAAATTTAGGATATTACAGTTGTCAAGGATATATCTTTGGGTGGAAGAGGGGGATTTTGCCGGATAGATGAGGAGTGGAAGCAACCCTAACCGAGAATGATTAGATTCTGTTGCTTGAGCGAGAAGGGGAATGGAGGGAGCGTGAGGTGAGGAAATAATATATATGGGGGGTGAAGAGAAGGAAATGAGGCAGCAGTAACACACCTTCAGCGCTCGCCGCCGGCCAGTTCTGCACGATGGCTGCCATTACTATTAGGAAAACTGATAATAATTTACTGCTTCCTTGAACGCCGACGCACCATCTTCAATCAGCAGCACTCCTTCGTGTCAAGAACTGAAAATTAAAACGACGTTCACTGGTGCAGGGCATGAAGAGCAATCACGAGCGACGCATCAATTCATCGCCATTAATTAGGAAAACTAAGCTCGCTGCGATACCAACTGCTGAGGCCCGAATCGGAGATGGTTGCTCCGCTGCACCTGCGCGATTTGGATCGGATGTACGCATGGGGCTGGTGGCCCGGGCGGGTCGCGTGCGACCGGGCCGCTGGGCGCCCTCGCGGTGGATCGATCGAGCCTCTCTCGGCGATTCTGTCTGTTTTTTCCACCGCTCGCCTGCGTTGACCCTTTTTTTTGGGAGCGCCTATGCTTCGACCCGACGCGCCAGTCGCACACCCCTGCGCGCGTTACTGGGCCGGCCCAGTTCTGGCTCGTTTCCCTTCTTCCTACGGATTCGCTTGGACTGTTTCGGATGCCATGCGGGAGCCCGCCTTCTCTTTCAAAAACAAGTACGATCCTACTAGACTTGAACTACTTTAAAAAATGTGTACACGAAAATCCTGCGCGTACACGAGTAAGTTTCATTCCTATACTCAATTTCAAGTTTTGTTGATTGTAAATTCTAAATTTTGAATAAATGTTCCAAACCTTTTTAGCCAAATTTTATCGAATTCGTCGTACTCGTTTGACCGGTTGAAATATCATTTGACGAGGAGTTTAATCTAAACGTTTCGCACAACTTTCATGTTGTAATTTTTTTGAACGATTTTAAAAGGCGAACAGAAAAAGTCTGTGAACGGAAATAATTTTTGAACGATTTTCAAAAATGTGAACAAAATAGGTATTTGAACGAAAATTATTTTTGAACGATTTTCAAAAAGTGAACAAAAAAAGGTATTTGAACGGAAACTATTTTTGAACGATTTTAAAAGGCGAACAGAAAAAAGTCTGTGAACGGAAATTATTTTTGAACGATTTTCAAAAAAGTGAACAAAATAGGTATTTGAATAGAAATTATGTTTGAACGATTTTAAAAGGCGAACAGAAAAAAGTCTGTGAACGCAAATTGTTTTTGAACGATTTTCAAAAAGTGAACAAAAAATAGGTATTTGAACGGAAACTATTTTTGAACGATTTTAAAAGGCGAACAGAAAAAAGTCTGTGAACGAAAATTATTTTTGAACTATTTTCAAAAAAGTGAACAAAATAGGTATTTGAACGGAAATTATTTTTGAACGATTTTAAAAGGCGAACAGAAAAAGTCTGTGAACGGAAATTATTTTTGAACGATTTTCAAAAAGTGAACAAAAAATAAGTACTTGAAAGGAAACTATTTTTGAACGATTTGAAAAAGTGAACAAATTTTAGAGATGAACAATTTTCAAATCTAAACATTTTTTAAATATGAACAATTTTTAAATCTTAACATTTTTATATTTGAAAAAAAAATCAAAATATTAAATTTTAAATAATATCTAAAAACAAAACAGAAAGGAAAAAAGAAACAGCCAAAAAGAAAAAAGAAAAAGAAAGACGAAAAATAAGAAAGAAAAATGAAACAACCAAAAGAAACGAAAAAAATGAAGCAGGTGCACTACTGGGCTGGCCCATAAGCAACAGAGGGGCGAGCAGGTGCGCTCCGCATGTTGGGCCGGCCCATTTGGGGGTGTGCGATGCTTTCCTATCATCGACCTGGTCGATGAATAGGAAATGCCTTTTTTTCTTACAGCGCAAACCTAAGCGGTTATGTTGCTGGGCCTTTGCGCTTAGCCGGCCCAAATGCACCACAAAAGGCCGATTTGATGCCAGCGTCCCTCAGGGATAATCGGGCCAGTGCGGGAGTGCAGTCCAATCGAACGGCCAGAAACGAGGGAAGAAGGAGATCCGACGGCCGAAATTACCCAGATTGTGAGAGTGGCGTGGTTAGCCTCCTAGATGGCTCAATTTTAATATCCCTAATGCCGCAATTTAAGGGCATCTCCAGTCGTTGGCGTCCCCGGGATGAAAAGGAGACGTGCTGGAGGGGGGGAATTCTTCCGCCGACGCAAAAACGAATCCTGAGGGGGCATTTTCCCGGCCACAGCCCACCCCAGGACGCGGCCGTCGAGCTCCATCCTGTACAGTTCATCTTCCTCAACACAACTTGTCCCATGCTTCTCTTTCTTCCACCAAATTCATCTCCAAATCGACAGTAAATCTAGCAAATCTTCAAATTCGAAGCCCAAATCGTCTACTCCATTCCTTTCCTCGTTCGTTTTTGCATCTTCCGGTCACAACATCACCCGCCGCCGCCCGAGCGCCACGCGACCATGCCTCTGTCGAGCAGCTACGCCCAGCCAGCCATCACCATGGCCACACCCGAGCACATGGAGGGCGGTAGCATTGGTGTGCTGCAGGTTCCAATCCTCGACCTCGAGGTCGAGCTCCGAGCACGCGGCCGCCGAGCTCCGCACTGGGCAGGAGGTCGAGGAGGCCGCGCCGCACAGGGAAGGAGGTCGAAGAGGCCGCGCCGCGCCGGGTAGGAGGTCGAGGAGGCCGCGCCGCACAGGGCAGGAGGTCGAGGAGGCCGCGCCGCACAGGGCAGGAGGTCGAGGAGGCCGCGCCGCACAGGGCAGGAGGTCGAGGAGGCCGCGCCGGCAGCAGGTGGACGGGAGAGGTCGGAGGTGGGGCCGCGCCGGGCAGGAGGTGGAGGGGGCTCGCCGGCGGAAGGTGAGAAGGGGCCGCAGTGAGAAGTGGCCGGCGATGGGCTATGGTGGCTCGCCGGGGGCTAGCAAAGAAGCAAGCAGAGAAAGGAGAGAGAGGAGAGAGAAAAGTGCGGAAGGCGATAGAGGAGAGAGGAAAGTGGGAGGACGTGGCGGCAATTAATTGGACTTTCGCTTCCGCCGGCGTCCCAGCTGCCCCAGCGCGCTGGGTTTAGCCTGGGTGGCCGGCGCTATTTTTGTTCAAAACGGCGCTATTTCGACTCATGGGGGCACGACTGGGAGAATTTCGACGCTATTTGGTCATTTAGTGTTAAAAAAGTGTCATGTGGATTTTTGGAGGCTGGAGATGCCCTAAACAGGAGGAGAGGTTGGAGCGTCGACCTCAAAGCTCGCGACTGTACACTGGGGAACCAGGTCGCCTGGGCTTTGACCCAACAAAGGTAGCAGTTGGGCCTACAACACAATTAACCGATCGCTCCGTTCTAAGACCCCAAAGTCCAAACTAGCCTGGGTGTCTGTCTCTTTCGCCATAGACTGGAGGCCCACTCTTGTCGACACACCTGCAACGTTTTCGTTCGCCGGCCACCGCTGCGCTGTTGAAGCAACGTACCACACCAGTACGACTCCGGTCGCCGTCGCTCCGCCCCAATCAGGCAACCACCCTCACCAACTACCCACCCCACCACCAGGTCCACCACGCCCTCACCCTCTCCCTGCTCCAGGCCGCGTCCGGCAGCCCGTGCGCCGCCGCCGCGGCGCCTCGACCCTCCGCGAGTAGATCCCTCCGAGACCCACGGCACCGCACGCGCGCGCAAAGCCGGGCGGGTCCTGGCGTCGTAGAGCACCTGCCAGCGTCATGTGCAGGGCGGCGCCAGGGGAAACCGGAGAGTATCCTCTTCGCCGCCGGCGAGAAGAAACCGCGCGACCGCGACGCGACGAAGAGGACGGGGCTCGACTCCCCGACTGGGTCAACTTCTTCCTGGGCAAGTCTGGAGTGGGCCGCGTGGCGCACACGGCGCGGCCAGCTGGCCGGGCCCACGTGTCAGAGAAAGAAACCTGCGCGTTGGATTCGCCGCCCCTCCTCGTCCGGCCGCGAGCGTATTTAAAACGCTCCGCCTTGGCATTCGAGCTACAGCGATAACCGCCGCAGGCCGCAACAACAAACATTCCCCTCCCTCCTTGTCGTCGTCTCTCTCGCTCGCTTCTCCCTCCCCCCATGAGCGTGATCCAGTTCTTCCTTGGCATGTTGTCGTCGGACGAGGAGGAGGAGGCGGGCCGCCGCAAGTCCCGTTCGAAGAAGGGGCCGGCCCCCGGCAAGTCCAGTTCGGCGAGGGCCACGGCCCCAGCAAGCCAAGCGCGGCGGTCCGCGGCAAGTCGAGTTCGGCGGCCCGCGTCAGGTCCAGTTCGGCGTCTGCGCCCGCCCGCTGGGCCGAGGTCGGCGTCGCGCCCTTTCAGGACGGGCAGTACGTGCGGCTCTTCAACCGCGGCCGCGGCGGCTACCTCTTCGCGGACGAGACGGGGCGGGGCGTCTCCATCGACCACCGCCGCGGGATGGTCAACACGGCGTGGGCCGTGCAGGTCCTGGAGACCGACACCAGCTACCACGTCCTGCTCCGCGGCGCCTACGGCCGCCACCTCACCGTCACGCGCGTCCAGGCGCCCCCGGGCCACGTCGGCTGCGACGCCGCCCAGTGCGTCTTCGACGAGCCGGATGGCGCCCACGTCATGTGGTGGACCACCCCGGGGAAGGACGGCAGCGTCGTGCTGCTCCACGGCACGTCGGCCAACCTCAGGGCGCTCCGGGCCAATGGTCGGTTCCGCCGCTGGAACAAGTGCGTCACCGTCGAGGCCATCAACCGCTCCCGCGTCACCTCGATGATGGAGTGGGAGGTTCAGGTCATTTCCCTGACGGTAGAGAGGCCACCGTACCAGCTGCGACCAGGAGGCGCCGATACTGTAAGCTCATCACCCGCAACCCTTCCTTCCTACACAATTCATGGAGATTCTGATAACTGTGTTCGCATCGGACTTTCTGACTTGGCCTATGGATCAATTTTTTTTTTTGAGACTTCTATGGATCATTTCTGACAATGTTGCAACAAGTGCTGTTTACACCACTTGTAGTGCGAATTCTCGGCACTGTTTGCTTAAACAGAACAATGCATTGCTTTAATAACCGAGTAATTTCTGCTGATTACTAGAAGATAGGTCTTGGGGTCATAAACTTTCAGTTCGTGCTGCATACTGGGTACCTTGGGGACGTCCCCTGCTGAGTTATTATTGTACGAGTTCCTTGCTTAAATCTTATATAATTGGATCCTTTGATGATAGTTAATA
This sequence comes from Poa pratensis, assembly GCA_947311845.1. Lineage (NCBI taxonomy): Eukaryota > Viridiplantae > Streptophyta > Magnoliopsida > Poales > Poaceae > Poa > Poa pratensis. The sequence continues at coordinate 92,378,334 of CAMZMU010000117.1, read as the reverse complement.
TTGTACTTGGCACTGTCAAAAATCGGATTCAGTTAGACCGACCTTGGACCGGTCCCTCCTCCCGCACAGTACGAGAGAGGCGATTTCTGAGATCCCCTTCTGCTCCCACCTCGCCGCCGGCGATCCGCGTGATTCCCTGCCCTCCGGCGGCCGCTCCGGCGGCGGGAGGGTGGGGAATCGCCGGATCCCGGCGTGTATATAGCGTAGGTAGTAGTAGGGACCCAGCCGGCGTCGTCATGGAGGTGGTGGCGTGGCCGGTGTTGTGTTTGCAGGTGGTGCTCGTCCCCTTCGGCGGTGAAGCTCCCTGGAGTTCCACGGCGGAGCATCTCCTTCCCCGCGCTCGCGGTCCTCCGGGATCGCCGTGTGCGGGTCCTCCCCCTCTGGATCTGGTGGCGGCGGATCCAGTTGACAACTTCGAAGCTGATGGTGATGGTGCAAGGCGATGCTGCCGGTGGAGCAGGATGGAGGCCCTTCGGGGTTCGAGGTCCGACGGCTTCCCGTCCGCTAGGGGGCTTCTTCCGATCCAAGGCAAGAGGGAAGATGCAGCGGCGACGCGTTATCGGCATGTTCTTCTCCTCGCCGGCGACATCGAGATGCAGAAGGACTTGATTGTAATTTCTATCTTTGTGGTGTTCTTTTCTGCTTACTTGCTGTAATCACCTGATGTTTCATCGCAAAAAAAAAAATCGGATTCAGTTTTGATTGCCCTATAAATGCTTCAGATCGATCTTTGGAACTGAACTAGTACCCTTGTTGATTAAGGTCTTAATTTTCTGAATTCGTTTCTTTATCAGAGGACCGATCATGTGTATCATCTATCCCTTATTTTGTGTCACCTAAGCATTCTTCTGCAACTTGCAGCAGCCATGGCACCCAGGCTCTGCAGAGAAGATGGAAGTCAATTTCGTTGTGGCAGATGATAACGGGAGCACCGATGGCCGGCGCTCGATAGCTATCCCTTTCTGTGGCAGGAGTCTGATGGAGCTGGGCACTGAATTAGCACAGCGGTTGGGCAACGGCGTCAGCTTCCAGGACATCACCCTCTGTATTCAGGCAGGCAATCTTGGGCAGCCTACCATTCTGCTCACCGACCTGCCCTATAGAGACGACCGCATTGACATCGTGGTGTTCAGGGTTGGCACACCTGGTGAGAATAGTACTTCCATCTAGTAGTAGTCTACATGATGGTTCTCCTTCCCTTTTAGATACATTCATTTGTACTGGTCACATGACACATGGATGAATTTGACGAATTGAGAGATAAATTTGCAAATTAGGATCAAGAGTCCATATATCCATGTGATATGTGATACTGAAAATGCTTGATAGGAAAGTACATGGGAGTTATAATGTAAGTGCATAAAGTTGTGTTTACTTTCTGTATTCACAACATGCTACATGAGGATAATTGGATATAAGTACGCTGTTAAGCTATCCCATTGGTTAAATACGCAAGTTCAAAGGGACGACCACTCACATCTGCTTTTGAAAATTGTTAGTTGGTTTATCGTTCTGTTGTCTTAATGCATAAAACGAATCCAGGGGACAAAATTACTAATGGTCAACAAATGTTAAGTATTCCAGTTTTCCCATTTTTCAATCACTCTGTTTGATACTTTGATGCGTGCTCGGGCACAAAGCATGTGCTGTCAGTGGCAGCAAATATGTAGTCTACTGCTGCCTGCTGGAGCTGTAGTAGTTTAAAGTGTAGTGACGGTCAAAGGTATCCAGCTAGACTTTGTACAGCTACAGACGTGTGTATAATGCTAAATACTCCAGCTTATAGCCTTATACTGATGCAAAAGCATCGACTGGCTGAAACATTTTTTGCAAATGACACTCTGTTTTTTTCTGTGGTTACATGGTTCCATAATGTACTCAACCATGAAAAATTCTGAACTTGCAGAAGCTTATTCTATTATCAATGTTGAATCAGCTGTTCCTTTCATTCATATTTTATGCCTGTGTTCTACTTAGTAGATGATCCTATATGCAAAACTGTTTCTGAAATAGAATCCTATATTTTTGTGTTATTTCATATGAGTTGTCATGTGCATACTCTATGAGCTACCATTATGTTATGTATATACTAGTATCTTGTAGGAAAATAGTATTGCATGACATTGTCTCGGTGCGCATCTTTTGTGCAGTACCGCTTGAATATGGCTTGAATTGTTTTGCTTACTTCTGACTTCTCACCTCTGTCACTCGGCTTCAGGGCACGACCGACTGCTTTTCCCAGATCTTGATGCTGAGTAAAAGAGAAGGATAGGATCAGGCAACAATTCTTCCCCTGGACAGTACTGTCAACGGCTCCACAATTTTACAGCAGAGTGATGGCCTGACATGGATTAGCAGTTCGCCTTCGCGTCTCTGAACAGTTCATACAAATACCGATTTCCTATAGAACAGTCAGTTAGTTCCGAAACAGTGCCAAGTGATGCACCCTTCTTTGTTACTTCACTTTTGGAGCACCCAGGAGACGATGATGCTGTTTGTTTTGGAATTTTTTGGGACTTCAAAGGAATTAAACACTGCTGCTCGCCTGTAGGAAGAATACATGTTAAACTGTCTATAACTGATTTGAGGACGCGGATTTATTGCACCCGGGCTCGCTTGCTCCCGATATATTTGTGTGTGTTAGCTCCTCTGGCCGAGCATTCAATGCTGTTGCATTTCTTTTCTTGATATGGAAATACAGCACGGTATACTGCGTGCGTGAGAGTATGGTTTGAGGTACGAATTTATTGCGAAAACAGGTGGGGACGAGGTGTGGATAAATGCGTGGCAGTTACTTTGCCCGTTCATCCTGATTAGTCTGACGACCTTGATTATGGTTGGAAATGGAGTGCCGAATTCCGTGAAGTTCAAACCTCATGTGCATTGGGTGCCTAGTTAAGTAATACGTGCTGCTTGGAAATGTAAACACTGTAGATTCGTTGTCAGATTATTAGAAAGAATGGCTGACAGCAGCTCAGATTATTAGAAATAATTGATTCATAAACTGATAATCACGCAGCGGTACAGTGATTCTGATACTTTCATGCTCATGCTCCTAACCGAGAACTGCCTAGTTGGATTAAGCCCAGGTCCTAATTGAAGAGCAGTAGCTCCATTAAGCCCACATGCTAGCTGAAATTAAGACATACACTGTGATTTTCAATCCGTTGCTCCATCGTGGTACAGGACAGCTGCATTAACACCATCTCCCCAACCGTCCCGGTCAATAGCTCACCCAGTGCGACCCCACTCTTTCCAAGATGAATGCTGTAGGAATCATCCTCTGAAGGTGGTTGGGGCGTATTCTGCGCTCGGATTACTCAACCTTATACGCATCTGATTATGACGTCACTGAGAGAAACTTGTGGCCAGAATTGCCCGAGGGAAAGGGAGCAGGCGAGCTCCAGATCACTTTGGAGTTTTCGACTGATTTCACTGGTTCTCTACATATCTATTAATCATGAGTTTCTCACTCTTCGAGTTGAATGCGTTCTTCAGCGTCATCTTGCATTCTTCAGTGTCATCTTTCTCACCTCGAAATTGAGTATCTGATGCTTCTGCTTTGACTTAATTGTTGGGCTCTTTTCAGGTTGTAGTGTTGTCGCTTCGTGGTTGTCGTAGGTTGGGCTTTTTCGTTGGCGGTCGGGTGGTTGTTTGCGTGGTGTTGTTCGCTTGCGGTTGTGAGTTTGTTATATCGGTTTTCGCCCGATTTTCCATTAATTAACTGGGCAACCCTCTTCTTCTTAATTAATAGATTGGGGCAAACCTTTTGCCCCGTTTCAAAAAAGAGTAGCCGTTGCATTAGCATTCAGACCTTGCTGGTTTTCTGGGAATTATCTTTTTACACTGATTTGAGTTGTTGAGCCTGTATTTCGAGGCAACTCGAATGCCAAGGAGCGCATCTCAGATGCCTATTTGAATAATGTGACTACCAGCCTCCAAACAAGATGTTTTTGCTAGTGAATGTGCATCTGAGTTCGAATCCTGCCGTTCGAAGCCGAAAATGCTTCTTAAAAAGGGTTCTTCTTTTCCCATCCTGTTGAAGGATCATACTATAATATTTGCACGTCCTTCGCAAAAAAGAACAAGAATATTTGCACGTCGCCTGGTTCTTCACGTTTGTGAATTGTGATCACGTCAAGGTAGTCCGACACCACCTTATGAACTAGGAGGGGAAGGTCCAGCACTAGGAAAATATTTCGTTGCCTCAAGGCTCATGAACAAAACAATTTATGAAAAATGTCAAAGGATCATTCATGCATGATAAGACGTCAACTATATTTAGTTACAGAGAATTGCACCTCCTTATAAGAAGTTCATGCACGGTACTCCTTGTCGTCCGCTTTGTCATGCCACACCTCACCACGCTTCGGCACGCATCGACAATTTTCAGTAAATAGTGAATTTCGTTTTTTTACCCCACAGTTGTGCATTTGTGACACATATTACCCCATTTAGCGAAACAAAACTAGAAATACACAATATAGAAAAATGTAAACATGATTTAAGCCCCATTTTAGCAATCTGCACATTTCGTAAGAATATAATGTCTTGTTAGGTCGATGTGGTGTGATATAATATATAATATCGGAGTGTGTCGTCAACGATTATGTCCAACTTTCTCTTCACCATATGCTACACCTCATTGTTGTTCTGGTATTTTTGAGTCTCAATCATCACCTCACGCCTTTTTCAACATACATGCATCGGAAAAAGAGGTCTAGATTTTCCAAAATGGGTAATCTGGACATTTTTCAATATATGGGGCAATTAGTGTCACAAATGCATAACTTGAAAGTAAAAATCGGAATTCACTCTTCTATATAAGGAGAAGGGGATCGAATATGTGTGCTTGCGTGCAGTGGCGGAGCTAGGGGTCCAGCAGGGGCCTTGGTCCCCTGTGCATGCAACATCAAGATTATTTAGGCTTAAGCCTCATTTAGGAACGATTTTGAGAGGAGAAATACCATGCTTGCCCCCCTAATTAAGGATTACATGTTTTGGCCCCGTTAAGGTTAAATCCTGCCTCCGCCCCTGCTTGCATGCACAACATAGACACACACTAGAAAGTTTGTTGCAAACGACACCGTGTCTGCCCTCAACGACCTAAATGCCACCGCCGCTACTGTTGTTGCCACTATCAGTCCCACTGTCACCACTGAGACCTCTAGGTAAACCCTTCTATATGTCCTATTGCATTAGATATTGTTCATGGTCTCTTAGTACCGTCATCTAAGAGGGATTTGCTATGTTTACATTACCTCCTAGGTTGTATATCTAATTTGTTCACTAATGTTGACATGTTTAATCTGGATAGCCTTCATATATCTTTTTTAATGGATTAAATATTCTAGAAAAAATACTCATATATTCAACCATCAAGAGACCTTATAGTCAATTTCTTCAACTGGCTTCAATGCGACTTGGAAACGTAATATGCATGATGGGACAAACTACAAGAGGTGGCATGCTAACGGCTTTGTCTTGCTTCCATGCATCAATGTGCAAACCGGATGAGCCCTTATTCCTGAACATGGTAAGCGTTCGGGCAGCTGATAAACTCTTTAGAGACGCGAGGACGCGCCTCTGTCGCGATGGCTTGGAGTGGCAGTGGCCATCCGCCCCTCCCGGGTTCGACTACATCGGGAGCGAATATATGGGGGCATCACTTTCCGGTGCCTCTTTCAACATACGTTCGTGCCACAGCGACAATAATCTCAAAAAATACGGGTGTGTGTATAGACCGTAGGTCTTAGCTTGCGTGCTTGTGGTGTGTGTGGTGTTGCGTGCGTGCGTGGGGTGTGAGTTGCATGTAAGTTCAGATACTACAGCTGTACCATGCCAGAGGTCTAAAAAAAACTCTTTAAAGACGCTGTGAACAACGTCCTTGGGGATAATTGAAAGTGCATGGTACCTCATGTGTGGTTTTTCTAATTAATGAAAACACTATGCACTAATGTTTGCATCGAGTTATATTTGAAGGGCTGGTCTATAGGATGCTTACAATCCATGTCTTGGATTCAAAGTTGGATGTCGTGAAGATAATGATATGGATTGAGACTTTGGTATCAAGATCACCGTTTACTATACATATATTTGATATGATCAAGAAGAAAATCAGGTGATGACCAAGTTGTTATTCAAGGAGTTATCGGAAGAATGGGCATGAGAGTGTTGAGCCTATAGTAAGTATGTATTGAAAAGATTGTGCGAGCATTCATATTTACCTTCAAAATATCATCATAATTAAGAAATGACAATAGATATGAGGTTGATCAATAAAATGTGTTAAGAGTGAATTCAAGTTGATCGACACACAAAACTATATTATGTACCAAGTGGGGTCAAGTGATATCGTGGTATGACAAGCAATTCTCAACATAATTTTGTGAACCCATGATCCATATGTTGATGTTTCTATGTGAGTTTAGGTATCTTTCAATGAACTTGCATCTAAAAGGAAATTTCGTATAGCCCATGGAGGATGACATCAATTAGTGATCATCATCAAAATTGAGAAGTGGAGCTTCAAGAGGAGCATCTTGAAGACATCATATGCTTTAACCTTGTCATAGTTTTGGATATAATTTTGAAATGAATATGTGAAAGAGCATGGTGCGCTCATGTGTGATTTATATAATTAAGGACAATATCTATGAACTAATGTTTGTATTGAGTTATACTTGTAGGTCTTGTCCATATGCAGTCTTGGTGTCCATATGTTGGAGTCAAGAATATTATATGATGATCAAAGGGTTATTCAAGGGATTATCCGAAGAATGGTCACGAGAGTGTTGATCCTATTGCAAGTAGGTGTTGAAGAAGAAAAATGTATGAGCATTCATGTTTATGTTCAAGACATCAACACAATAAAGAAAGAAGAAAAGATATAAGGTTGATCAATATAAAATGCAAAGATAGATTTAAGTTGATCAACACACAACACGCAAAGTTAGAAGATGTACCAAGAGGGATCAAGTGATCTCGTGGTACGTAAGGAATTTTCCATATAGCTTTGTGAACTTAACCATGATATGTTTGTGTGGTATTTTTATCTGGAGTTAAGTATCTTTCCGTGGGTTTGTATCAAATGATGATTTCGTATAGTCCATGGAAGATAACATCAAGTGATGATCGTTATCAAGATTGTTATGTCCAAGTTCAAGAGAAGCTTCCGTAAGATCATATATTTAGGCTTGCCATCCATGTTGTGATAATGAGAAGTGAATACGGATAAGAGAGGCCCTCATATAATGTTGTATGGGGAGTGATTAGCATTAAACGATAACATTTCTAGCTAAATTTACGGATTGGTACCACTTTTGATTTCGATCGCACAGAACTACCAGATTTTTTAGCCCTCTCAAAAACACTAAATGTGACTCCTCTGATAACAAATTGACAGCCGAACTGACACCCCGACCCCATATGTAAGGTGACGTCGCACTCACGGAGACATACCTGACATGTTTGTTAACCGCGACGCCATGGGGCCCACATGTCATAGACACAAATAATTATCACTACAAAATAAAATCAAAAAGGAAAAAAAAACTCCCAGGCATACCCCACATGCCAGCCTCCTATCTGCGCCCACGGCGAAACCTTGCTGCCCTCTTCCGGTCTCCGTAGCCAGCACGCGCACAACAGCCAACTGCCCGCGGCAGCCCCGACCGAACTCGGTGATTCCATCCCGCAGCCAAATCGAGATCTCTCCCCGTATCTCCCGTCCGTCTCCCGTCCCCGCTCCTCGCCGGCCGGCCGCCGCAGCGCACCCGAAACAGAGATGGCCTCGGCGCTCTCCTCCCTGCGCTACGGCGACAGCCTCTCGGTGGTGGCCATCTCCGGCGCGACGGCCGTGCTCTGCGAGGCCATCTCCTGGCTCCTCATCTACCGCACCAACACCTACAACTCCCTCCGCGCCACCATCGAGCGCCACTCCCGCAAGCTCGACGCCATGAAGTCCACCTCTTCCGGCGGCTCCGGCGCATCCGGCGGCGCCGGCGGCTCCTCCTCCCAGCCCGCATCCTCGCGGGCCAAGAAGATGGACCGCGTCGAGTCCAGCCTCAAGGACGCCTCGCGGGAGCTCTCCTTCGCCAAGCTCAAGTCCGGCGCCGTCGTCGCCGCCGTGCTCTTCGTCGTCTTCGGCTTGCTCAACTCGCTCTTCGAGGGCCGCGCCATCGCCAAGCTGCCCTTCGCGCCCGTGCCGCTCGTGCAGCGCATGAGCCACCGCGGCCTGCCCGGGAACGACCCCACCGACTGCGCCATGGTCTTCCTCTACTTCCTCTGCTCCATGAGCATCCGGACAAACCTCCAGAAGCTGCTCGGCTTCACGCCGCCCCGTGCCGCCGCTGGGGCCGGTGGAGGGCTCTTTGGCATGCCCGACCCCAAAGTCAATTAAGGTAGCAATTCGATTCTTTGCTCTCTTTTTTCTGCCCCTAAATTTACTAAGCAGTAGAATCAGAATAGTTGTTTCTGGTAAAATTGCATACTAGATCTACTGATCCACATAGGTTTTTAGTATCAGGATGGTTTAATTGAGGAGATTTCAGTATCCTACCGAGATCCACATAGGTTTTGCTTAAGTCAAGTTGTTAAATGCTGCATCCTTGGGTTTGATCCTTCTGCTCTAGGTGGTTAATGTAGATTTGTGGCTCTTATTATTGGCTAGGATAACTATCTGCACATCTGGGGGAGGTTAATTAAGGCATGAGTCTCACTTAATGAGACTGTATCTCTAACTGTGCTAAATTTTGGAGTACAGAAGCGTGCTTCAATGCCATTAAGCATTAAATATGTATGTGTGTTTCGAAACAATTTTCTAGATTCTAGAGTCTAGATTGGAGGCTAGTTTTCATCCTTTATTTGTCTACTAATTTGAAGTTGCGGAAGCAGGCTCGATTAGCCTTTTCATATGTTCCTGGGTTAATAGAAGAACAAATTCGATAAGATCCTGCCACTACCACTGTTATCGGTTGTGTATCAACTGTTGGTCTTCCTTATGTGTTGGATCATGGTATCAGGGAAAGCGAATACATAACCTTTTGCAAGGTTTTATGTAGCGCTAGGTGCTGATTGAGCGTTTTGCCTCCGCCTTTTTCCTTCTCTTAAGGATTAAAGCGCTAAGCGCATGTTTAAGCGCTGTTAAGGCGTTTTGCCTCTGCTCAGTGCCTAAGCGAGCTTAAGCGTGCGCCTAGTCACGCTTTTTATAACCTTGACCTTTTGTAATGTTGACGCATTTTACATTTATAATGTTCTTGGGGATATTGCCGCTGCCTTTGGAGACTCATAAACAATTTTGCGTTCTGCTGTTGTTATTTTGGATAAGGATGAGCTGAGCTCTGTCTGTTGCTATGTATAATGGTTTATTAGCTTCGGTGTCCAAGAAGTGAGCACTATAGTAAAGCACCCTTTAAGCCTAACAGTTGTCACGAGATTATCAAGATTATTTGATTTCAGTCTAGGCTCTGGACATCAATTTATTTAGCCAAAAGTGACTCGTTAACAAGGGTGTTTTTGTAACTCCAACAAGGGTGCATAATATACCATGTACATGCATGCAAACTTTTCCACCGAAAACTGCCTTTCTGATGCATGTTATTTTATTTATATTCAGGTTGAGAGAGTCAGTGTTGGAGCTAAATCACTTAGCTCCCTTCCAATAGGGTTGTGCTTCACACACACTAACACATATGCATATATGAGAGATCACATATATGCTCTATATATCATACATATGCTTGAGGCTGCATCTTGGCTTCCAAGCTTCCAAGCTTCCAAGCTTAGTTCTCATACAAAGGGGTACATCCTTATATAGGCTGTCTAGGTCGGTTACTGTTCACCAGCCTTTGACATCTAGAAACTACTACAGAACTCTGACTTGAACAAGAAATCTTCAGACTTTTACTTCTACTAGGATTCCTACATACTCTAGATACTTCATGACTAAGCTAGAAACTTCATGCATATATATGACAAGATTACTTCTAACAATCTCCCCCTTAATCTTGTCATATCTAACTAGATCCTCCAATCCAGATCACCTTGACCATGCGCTTCATCTTGTGACAGCCTCGCACTGCCTCATGTCTAGCAACGGCATCGCACCGTGCTTGTCTGCCTCACACTGACTCCATATACGATGGCATCACACCCTCACACTGACTCCATATACGATGGCATCACACCACCGATTTGGTTTCACACCGATCATCCCGGTGCCAGTGGCATCACACCACAATTGTCGGCCTCACACCAACTCTTCCACTTGATGATGGCATCACACCAGCGTCATTGGCTTCACACCAACCTTTCCATAGACAATGGCATCACACCATAGTGGTCGGCCTCACACCGACGCCCTCTATGACGATGGTATCGCACCACCGCCTGTCTTGCCACAACGTCACATTTTTTCTTTGCACCAACTCTCCATGATCACGATGGCATCGCACCACCGTCTTCTCTTGGCAGCATCACACCGCCTTCTCCTCCTAGCGGCATCACGCCGCAACCAGCAGCTAGCAGCATCACACCGCCAACAACCTTCACCTCTCGCCGTAGTCCTCCACATCTCATGGAGTCCATCGCAGCAGCCCTCAGATCTTGAGGCTCTGATACCAATTGTTGGAGCTAAATCACTTAGCTCCCTTCCAATAGGGTTGTGCTTCACACACACTAACACATATGCATATATGAGAGACCACATATATGCTCTATATATCATACATATGCTTGAGGCTACATCTTGGCTTACAAGCTTCCAAGCTTAGTTCTCATACAAAGGGGTACATCCTTATATAGGCTGTCTAGGTCGGTTACTGTTCACCAGCCTTTGACATCTAGAAACTACTACAGAACTCTGACTTGAACAAGAAATCTTCAGACTTTTACTTCTACTAGGATTCCTACATACTCTAGATACTTCATGACTAAGCTAAAAACTTCATGCATTTATATGACAAGATTACTTCTAACAGTCAGGACTTAGAACAGTCACCACATAATTCCTCGTTTTCCCAGCTGAATGCCTTCTCACAAAATCAAAGTAGATGCATCTCACCGGCTACTGCAATTCCTTATCTGAACTAGTTCATGTTAGTCTGTTGCATGGACAAGAGTTTCTTAGCTTCAGTGTCCAAATCTGTCATATTTCACTGATGTTTTACATAGGCTCTTGTATACCATGTCCTATGGGAGTATAATGTAGGTATTTATAATTGTTAGCCGTCTTTTAATCGCAACATAATACGATTAAACAACTATTCAGACCACTTTAGTGAACTGATTGAAGTCAAGGCAAAAGGGTTCTGTCCATTTGCTATTGTAATTACCAAGGGTTACTGTTTCTAGAAGTATTCAACACTATAGTAAAGCACCTTTAAGCCTAACAATTATCCCCGTTCAGTTTGAGCTAGCTGACCACATGGCTTCAGTGTATGTTAACTTAGTGATTCGTCAGAATATCCATTGTATGGATAATAAAGGCTGCTTCTAGAGACTTGAAAGAATGCTAGGGCTCCTTTGATTTGCAGGATTTTCAGAATGCAAGAATAGGAAACACGCAGGTTTTTCTTTTTGGTGCCGCTCAGCGGTTTGTGTTGGTTTTCGCCGAGTTTGGCCGGCGAGCGGTGCGTTGTGTTGTACGGTTTTCGGCCGGTTTTCCTTATAAACTGTCCAACTGTATGGTTTTCGCCCGGTTTCTTCCGATAATAAACCGGGCACCTTCTGCTTAATAAATGGATAAGGCAAAGCTTTTGCCTTCGGTTTCAAAAAAAAAAAAAAACTGGCATGTCCTCTTCAATCCCATAGGATTAGAAAAACTATAGGATTTTAGATCCACGAGTATTTGATTGCACAGGAAAACCAGAGGAATTGTAAAAAGAGGTTGAATTTCAAAGGATTGTAATCCTGTGAATCAAACGACTTTTGTAATAAAAAATCGTAAGGATCCAAATATTCGAAAAATCCTACACAATTCCTTCAAATCAAAAAAGCCCTATATAGGTATTATCACATTTTAACTAATAGGTGTAGGGGAGGCCCTGATGGACAGTAAACTCACGGGGTATATCGCCCATACATATTACTGTAGTAAATGCAGTAGATGCACTGTACTGCTCGACTTATTACCCATGTGATCATAATTTTCGTTTTGACAAGTTATCTTCAGATGCCCAGTGTGGTTCCGTAAATCTTCTTTCGGTATGTAGGCACGTGAAGATGATTATATGCTAGAGAATTGTTAATTGTACTGCAATGTCATCTGTCTTCTGGTAGGTTCTACATGTGTTTTTTCCTCGAAGCATGTATGTGTGAGTAAATGTCAAGAAACCCTCATCTTTGGGGCACTAGTCACACAGAACTTCACCTTTTGGATTTTTTATCATACAGCGACAGTTTTTGCCGGAAAGAAATACCCTATACCCCACAACTTGAAATTCTCTGTTTCATCGAGCTGATGACAACAATCCGTTTCTAACCGATACATTTCCTTTTCTTTTGGCAGCTTGGTCTATACACATACCTGTGATGGCGCTTGGATCTCGACGAGGAGTTGGCCTCTCCAAAAGAATTATCCTGAAAGATAGTTTAAATAGCTTTGATAGCTCAAAGGGAGAAATGTTGCTACAAGATACTGTAATGATACGCACAGTCATTTTCGCTCTACTCACGATCGAGCCTGTTGTGGCACCCATGATATGATAAGAGCAGACGACAGTGGACATGCTTATCTTGTTCTTTATGCTACACATTATAACCTGCAACTAATTCAGCTTCCGCTTCTGGGAGATCAGACGGAGCTCGATTAGTTTCTGCTAGACGAGGAATAAGGAACATAACCAATACGGGGACTATTGGGTGGGTAAAATCTTTGGTCGGACATATCCTGAAACTTTAGGCCAAATCCATTTTTGGATCACTTTTTTGGGGGTTCATGAACATTCAGGTCGCGTGCTGTGCAGTCAGGTTCAGAACTTTCGTAGAGTTTGTATCTTTTCATCATTCATCAGTCCTTCGTTAATATCCCACACTAATTTGTGTTGCAAATGGCAAAGTTCTTTCCTTCAGTTGCTCGCTTCTCTTGACTTGTTCTTATCTTCAGTTGTCAGCTTGTCAACTTGTCATTCACTCATACTAAACCCAGAGATGTACTACCTCCGTTTCAAAATAGATGACTTCAATTTATCAAAAAGTGGTCGAACAGAGAGAGTAATTGATTATGTCCCGAAGAGTGCCAGTTTAAGAACGCGGCCTGCCTGTCTATGTTGCTGTCGCAGAACCTTTCAACGGTCGATATCGACGTGCCAGGTGGAGTGCGAAAAAGCTGTCGGTAATGTCCACCCGCCGCCGTGTACCGCACCATTCGCATAATTGGATATAGAGGCCCCACCTCTCTCCCCCGATGCACAAAATTGGGAGGCCTTGTCCAATTGAAGAGCAGGGTAGCGGCTCACCAACCCAAAGAGCTTGGACAGGGCATCTACATCACCTTTCTGCGCGAGTGCGCGGGCACAGGCAGGCAGGGCCCGGCATAGCTAGCATCAAACCTATCTTGGCATCGGAGCAAACCAAATCTAGAGTGCGCAAGCCAACTACGGTCATCTTCAGAGCTCGTCTAGAATCTAGATCTTGTCTTCTCGACGAGATGTTCCCAACACCCACCCTAGTTCGTTAGTTGATCCGGGTTTGGGTGACAACTCCTGCAGTTCCCAGTCCAAAACACGACCGCACACTCCTAATCATCTCCGATGATGCGTTTCTTCGGCCGCGCCTCCGCCGCCGCGGCGGAGGAGCCGGCGCCGGAGCCCTTCTCCTTCCCCGAGCCCCTCCCGACGTGGCCACAAGGTGCCCGACACCGACACTCCCCATCTTCAATTTGGATTTCGCCTCTCGACCCCTTAATTATTGGACGTGGCCACGAGTTTCTTCTAGGAGTAGTTTCCATTGATTGATTTATCGACGTGTAAGTTTTTCTGATTGATTTATCGACGTGTAAGTTTTTCGACGTGGCAATGTGCAGGTGGCGGGTTCGCGACCGGGAGGATCTCCGTGGGGGGCGGGGAGCTGGAGCTCGCCGCGGCCACCGCCTTCGACAAAATCTGCGCCCTCTCGCCGTCCGCGCGGCAGCAGCTGGCCTGCGGCGTCACCTTCTACAGGCCGGCTGCCGTCCTGGACGGCTTCTCCGTGCTGGGCCACTACTGCCAGCCCAACAGCCGCCCGCTCCACGGCCACCTGCTCGTCGCCAGGGCCGCCGACCCGTCACGCTCGCCTCTATGCGCACCGCGGGACTACGAGCTCGTCTGGGCCTTCCATGCCGCCGGTGGCATCGGCGCGAGCAGCAGCCCTTGCCCCGGCTACGGCCGCAGCGACGCCTACTTCTGGCTGCCCGTGCCGCCGGAGGGGTACCGGGCGCTCGGGTTCCTCGTCACGACGGGCACCGTCAAGCCGTCGCTCGACGACGTCCGCTGCGTGCGCGCCGACCTCACCGACGAGGAGTGCGAGCCGCACGGCTCGCTGCTCCGCCTGCAGCTCACGCGGCCGTCGTCGGCGTCGCCCGGCGAGGCCTTCGCCGTGCGCGGCCTCAGGCCGCTGCACCGCGGGATGTGGCAGAAGGGCATCGGCGCCGGGACCTTCTGCTGCGCGGTGGGCGTGGGCGCGGGCGGGTGCTCCTCCCCGCGCGAGCAGGGCCTCGCGTGCCTCAAGAACGTCGACCTCGACCTGTCGGCCATGCCGACGCTGGAGCAGGTCCACGCCCTCATCCGGCATTACGGCCCCACGCTCTTCTTCCACCCGAAGGAGGTCTACCTGCCGTCGTCCGTCGCCTGGTACTTCAAGAACGGAGCGAGGCTGTTCAAGAAAGGAGGAGGCGCCGTCGGCGAGGAGATCGACGCCGAGGGGTCTAACCTCCCGGCCGGCGGGTGGAACGACGGGGAGTACTGGATGGACCTGCCGGCGGACGTCAAGAGAAGGCAAGCGGTCTACCGCGGGACATCGAGAGCGCGGAGCTGTACGCGCACGTCAAGCCGGCGATGGGCGGGACGTGCACCGACGTCGCCATGTGGGTGTTCTGCCCGTTCAACGGCCCTGCCAGGCTGAAGCTAGGCATGGTCAGCCTCCCGCTTGGGACCACCGGGCAGCACGTCGGCGACTGGGAGCACTTCACTCTCCGTGTCAGCAACTTCACCGGCGAGCTCATGGCCGTCTTACTCTCAGCACAGCGGCGGCAGGTGGGTGGACGCGTCCGCGCTGGAGTTCGTCGCGGGGAACAAGCCGGCGGTGTACTCGTCCAGGAATGGGCACGCGAGCTACCCGTACGCCGGCGTGTACCTGCAGGGCTCGGCGTCAATCGGGGTTGGCATACTGAACGACGCTGCCCGGAGCAATCTGTACGTGGACTCCAGCGTCAAGTACCGCATCATGGCGGCCGAGTACCTTGGAGACGGCGTCGTCGCCGAGCCACCGTGGCTGCAGTTCATGAGGGAGTGGGGGCCGACGGTGATCTACAAGTCGAAGACGAGGATGGAGGGGATGAACAAGAGTCTGCCTCTCCGGCTCAGTGGTCCGACTGGGAACATGATTAATAAGATGCCAAACGAGCTGTCCAAGGAGGAAGGGCCGACCGGGCCTAAAGAGAAGAACATGTGGGAGGGAGATGAAAGATGGTAGGCATCAAAAGTGTGGCTTGATTTCTTATTTCTGTTGAGACTATTGGTGCAAGATCGAGAACTAGATTCTTGTTCTTGCTTGTAAACCAAATTGCGAGTGTTTGTGGCCTCTTTCAGTGGAAGTGAAAAAGTTCGAAGGAGAAGAACAGGGAAATAGAGTATGTGTCGATTGACCCATACTTTATATTGTAACATTGATTTGTAAGCTTTTATTGTAGCATGGCAAGAGTAGATTGTTCTATGATCCAGATCCATGTTCTTGCTTGTAAAACAAAACGTGATGCTTGTAGCCTCCTCTAATACGGAGTAGAAGTGAACAAGTCGGATTTCATGTAAGTGCTCAAACTAAAGTAAAATATTGCTGCTTTGCCTCATTCAATGCTTTGATGTCGATATGAACATTGTTCAGTAGTAGTAAGAAATATGAACACCGACCCCCTCCTCTAGTACTATATGTCGCCCAAAAAGAGTGTTTACAATCAAGGGCCAGAGAACAAAATTGACCACATTGTTCCACTCACGGTCTACCTATAAGATATCAGGTATGAGTTGAATGGATAGCCAAAAAATGGCCTTGGAGGCTGCTGTGACTGAGCAGTGTTTATGTCCTCCTGTCATCGTCACTACTTTCACTGCCATCACTGCAGGGCATGGAAAATGATTAAGTTCCTTATCAAGTTCTTTTCAGATTCACTGGCTAACATGAAACAATGCAAAGCTATTAAATTAGTCAATTTCTCTTACCTCTCCACAGGAAGCTTTGCAAGTCTTCTTACTTCTAAGCCGGTCATGTTGGCGAGGTATTTTTGTGCCGTTGTAACATTATCTGCCCCTGGAAAAAGACGTAGGAAATTGGTTTTTGAGTATTCATAATATACAACAGGCTGAAAGTTAAAGACAAATACAAAGTTTACCGCAAGCCCATCTATAGTTTGCCCTAAAATCTATTTGCACAGGGCTCCAGCATCGAACAAGTAGGATTGTCATATGAAATAACAGAAAACAGAGACCAAGACAAGCATGTACCTTTGGTCAACTGGAAAACATGAACTGCACAGCGCTCTGCAGCTAGACGCACAGGAGTGCTGCTATCCTTTAAAGTATCACCAACTGCTGGGCCCAATATTGAGATATATGTAGCAAGAACTGAATGATTTATCTGCAAACAAAGAGCAATTAGATTACCAGCATAACACCTAAGCAAATATATGAGTACACATATAGAAAACAGAAATATATCTAATTATAAACCTTGGCAGCAGCTTTGATACAGGACAAAGCTCTTCTCCTGACTTCACTTGAATCATCACGTAATGCCACGATAAGTAGCTGAACAAGTTGCAAGGTGCTGCCTTGGAATTGTAACTGGTAACAGAGTAGCCTCCCCAGAGTTTTTGTTGAGGCTTCACGAACAGGAAACTTCTCCACAAACACAGACAAGAGTTACTACAGATGGAAACACAATGATAAATACAGTAACCAGATAGTGCAAGCTGATTCAATACCTTGTCATCTTTTAGAGAATCTTTCAGAAGATCAACAATAGACGGAAATGATGCTGAATGGCACAGTTTTGTTGGACAATGTCTTGATATGGATGAGAATGCTAACAAAGCACCATGCCTGGTACACCAGTCTGGTAATGTGCCCATGCTCAACAGAGCCTGCACCAGATCAGCGGTCTCGATCTCGTCCATGTACTGAAAAGAGCATATGCATATTACAGTACATAGATAAATTCAGAAAAGAAAAAAACTTCCAAAAAATTACAAAAAGGAAAATTGCTACTCCACGGGTAAGCAATGGCAAGCTAATGACAGAATAGTTGTTAGCAACAGAGAACAATATATTCCCTTGAAATAGGAGATGCTTAATGCTTTACAAACAATAAAGCTCAAAGTGGTGATACAATCCTCAGAAGTACTTGACATACATATATTTTTATTTTCTTTCATGGTTGATTTACAGCATGACCTGGTTATTATTCACTTTCAAAGAACATACTGATCTTTTTGCCTGACTATAATGTCCAGAAACGTGTTGTGTAAACCAAGACAATGGTACCTGAAATTATAATGTTCAGATGTGTTGCTTAATGCATTTGATTTCACTGACTTGATTAGTGCTACAGCAGATTATCGTTTAATTTCAGGCCAATGCGTTAACCACTTGTTAGGCAAATCTTGTGAAAAAATTATGGGACATCTATAAAGACAAAAAAATGCCACAATTTGCAATACCTGAGATAATGTACCAATTGCTTTCGCAGCAGAACTGCGGACATCATCAGCATCTGCCTGCAGCAGATCTTTCAGAAGAGCACACCCACGTGATCTGATTGCAGAACTAACACTTTTACCAGCATGCCTAACAACACCTTTAAGTGCAGAAAGCACACTTTCCTTAACAGCATCATCCCCTGACTGAAAATAAAATAAAATTACTTCTGCACAGGTGGTGGCAACTCCATCCCAACCCCCACACACCAAAATAAAAGGTAATACCAGAAATACCTGCAACATGGACAGCAGATCGCTAACTAAAGGATCAACTCGTGTGCTCAATGCACTAAGCTTTCCAAGAGCTGATGCGGCCCTTGTGCGAACAGATCTGCAATTCAAACATTCGTGTAAAAGAAGATGAAACAATCAAAAGGAGAACAGAAAGAGAAGATTGTACCAACCTATTACTGTCCTGTAGACATTTAACAAACGTTGTCTGAAGTTGGGGAAGGAAGGGCTTAAGTGCAAGCCCGCCTTTTGCGATGATAATAGTCAGGGTTGACAAGATAGCTGACTTAACTTGCCATGGAAACCGGTCTCCGAGGATGCGTATAAGGGGCCTATACGCACAACAAGGCATATATTAAAGCAACAGGCCTACTATGAAAATAAGCCATATATATACAAAAAATAGCCCAGCATGCACGATTAAACGAGGAACCATGTAATTTCACCATGTTTAGAGGCTAGATTTGTATCAGCGTATAGCCTCACTCTGCGTGTTCTTGGTTTGTTACATGTAGTGGTAAATAAATTAAGAGAAAGTCACAAGGTGGCAGCTATAATGTGAAAAATATGACTTGTTTGCTGAATGTGCTTAAAGTGTGCATTAGCTTTGTAGATTTTCAATAAAAATTCCTGTATGCATTTATCTATAAAGTTCAAATGCACTCCGGGGTCTCTATCAGGCTCCACATTCAAGTTCAAGCTTAGGGCTACACAGCAGATTGGTGCGGAAATTTGGAGCTGACATTTCCATACAAAAGAACCATAACTACAGAAATACCTATTAACAAGGAGATATTTAGGGTAAAAGATTCATCTATAGCTAACATTAAACTAAAGGAGCACCAATAATATGCTTACAATGTGTTTGCTCATTTTGCAGGAACAGCATGCTATAAAAACATGTTCCAGGCATCTAGTAACATGGCTGATGGTTGCAAATATTTCTGTTATAGAGATGTGCTTTGGGGCTTCTAAACTAGGACAGCAAATGCCTCTCTTTAAAATAGAAGATGGGATTATAAAACAGGAGCTATGATAGTCATACCCTGTTATTGGCACAACGACTTCCTTAAGAGTTTTCTCGCTTGTAACATCAATTAATTCTCCCAGACCTTCTGCTGCCTGCTCTTTTGTCTCGGCGGACCCACTAATTAAACCCTGGAGTTCAATAGAAGATCTGGTATAAAATATGCTGAAGTCTGAAATTTTAGAAGAACAGAAACAGGACTAGTCTGATTTTGTAATGCACTTTATGCTTCTCAATCAGGTAGTTCGCCTTGCATACAACTCGACACTTGGTGCAAAAGGATATGACTATAATACAATTAATAGTTCTCTGTAAGTACATACCTGCTGAAATATAGGAAGAAAAGGCTGCAGTGCTTTAGGAAGACATAAGCCAGGTACGAGAACAGGCAAACCCTGAAATTGAATTCAAGTTGTTAGAATCTCAGGCAGAACAAATTTAACTATGAAGTGCCTCTGATGTGGCAACATTTTTCCCAATCAAGAAAGCAGGAACTATTGCCAAGTATTCACATCATAAATGTAAAAGTTCCAAGTAGCACCTTTTTCCTCCTACGTTCTTTATCTCTGGCTGTAGAGACAGCATCACGCACTAATTTTATATGAGTAGGGAGCTGTTCCTTTGGCACAGAGCTAACAACTCTTGAAAATGCTTCCCAAGCAGCCTGTTGACCATTGTAAGTAAGCCTCAAAAGTAGAGAAACCTAAAACAGAGTGCGGGATGGGGAGTGCTCACCGATACAGTTGCCATATCAGTATCGCTCAATAAAGTAATTAGGGTAGACATCATATCAGGAGCCTCATCAGCCAAATACAATTTACTGTTTTTAAAGAGGAAACCGATAAGAGAGGCTGAACCCCGCCTCATAGATGCCTGGTCAGAAAATAATGCGTTAGAACCTTTAAATTAGCAACAGGTATAATATCGCTTCAAGCTCAAAGAGAATTCTCAGTGCACCAACCTGACTGTCATTGACTCCTCTGAGAAGCTCAGGTATTAATGTTTCAACTCCTTCGTCATCAATAACCAACACAACAGTTTCAGCAGCCTTTCTGGCTGTGCTTTGTATATCCTATAATTCCCATGAGAAATATTCAATGTCAACAATAACGGAATATACTGCACATAGCATTTTTACTCATAAGCTGGACAGATTATGAATTATGGTGCAATGTGTTAGATTATGAACAAAATATTCAATGTCAGCAATAACTGAATATACTGCACATAGCATTTTTACTCATAAACTGGACAGATTCTTAATTATGGCAAATTATGTTAGATTATGAACCTAAGAGTACACATAATGATCACATGACTAATAAATAGGTCAGATCTGAAGTATGTGTTTAGAATGCCTCTCACCTCATCTTCATCATCCATAGCAAGTATCAATGTAGGGAGAATAGTTCCAATATGTGAACTCAAACCTGGCCCAGCAACCTCAGCCAGAGCTCCCAGTGCATGTGCATTGAATGAACTACAAGCACAACAAAGGTAATTTGTGAGGAATCGAATCTTGATCTAAAATTCTGAATTTAAAAAAATCGGTTCACTCACGAGAGAGGGGGCTGGACCAGTTTGGGCAATATATGGGGCAAAATAGCTGCAGTACGGACGCTGTCAAATCATTGAAACGTTAGAATACTCTGCAGTTCAAGCAAAAATATTCAATTCAACCAAATTAAGGGTAACTGAAAATAAACCTTAGAATCTGCTTTAGACCATCAAGTGCTGTTGCAGATGTCTCGTCATCTTCCATGGCCCGTAGCAGTGTGGGGACAATCTCATCAATGGCTTGCAGTCCAGCACTCTAAACAGAAGGTAACAAAGTCAACAACAAAGCATGCAGTCTAACAAAATCATCCATAATACAAGTATGTGGTTCCGAGTGTTACCTTATATAGAGTACTAAATGCTAATCCAGCAGATTCACGAACCTCCTGTGCACTGTTACAAAAGCTTGCTGTTCAGTGATTCTTCAATATAAAAATAGCACAACTATACAGCCAAAAACAAACCTGTCACACAGAGCAGTTCGGATGGTAGGAATAAGTAAATCCATAAAACTTAAAAGTTGATGCTTTCCAGCACTACCCATAACCTCACTCAAGCCGATGCAAACACCCTGAAGAACAAAAGGTTAACAGTACATTGATCATTCCAAGAATAGGTATATTCAACATGTAAGGTGTGTCCAAAATATATTAAAAAACCATCATATCCATATATAGCTTCCAAAGAAACTGGTGGGCTGGCAGAATTTGATGGGAATAACAGAATTCAAGAAAATCATATGAAAGATCAATCTCAGAAATTTCGACTGGAAAAGAATTAAACAAAACCATATGAATACTTCTGTTCGATCTCTACTAGGAAATAAAGGGATCAACATAAACAACGGTTAAGTCTCTACTAGGAAATAAAGGGATCAACATAAACCTCGGTTAAGATTCCACGGAAGTCCTCAATCAAAAAATCTATGTCAAGTTATGGAAGAATATTTAGCTAACAATACTTACTTGTCTTTTGCTAGCATCTTGGTCCTTGAGTCCTCGTGACAAAATGGGAATAATAGAGGGCAAAACTCTCTCACCAAGCTTCCTTACAAGCTCACCAAGTGCTCTCCCGGCAACCTGAACAAACGTCAATACATACTGAGATCAAACTAGAACAGTTCTTTAAAAAGATCAAATCCTACATGAGTTAGATCGAACCTGCCGCCGTTCCAAGGAAGATGACGCAAGAGATAAAATTAATGTGTCCATAAGTACAGGCATGATCTCCTTCAGAGTCCTTGGAGTATTTGCTACAATTGTCTTCCAGACATGTACCGCAGCCTAGCATGGAAAAGAGAAGCTTTAGAAAAAAGGCGCTCTGAAATGCTCAACATTTGCATATTCAAACAACGTGGAACAAAACAACTGAAAATTCATGGGTTCCACAGAAGGGTAAAATATAACAAATACCTGGCGAACAGTCAAGCTGACATCAGAACGGACCATATAAATGGCAGCAAGAACCTCATCACGTTTCGCCCTTCCAAGAACTTCAACAATTGCACGTCCCTGAGCCTCTGTGCTAGCACCTTCGTCATCGCTTCCACCCTCCAGGATTGCCTTCCCAGAAGTTCCAGCCACCTATAGATGGTAGCATTACTACATGGTAACACATAATTAGAAAAGGTGAGACGTGAATACACATAAAGGAGGTAGCGACCTTGAACAAAAGATCTCCCAAAAGTTCAACAGAACTTTGTCGGATACGCCAATTATCATTGAATATCCCATCCTCAATAGCAGGAAGCAACAGAGGTAAAGACCTATTTAACATGAAGAAAATGCCATCATACATCAAGAGCACAACTAAAAAGTGAAAACTGAACTCATTTGAATGCGAGGGCTTACGTTATTGCATAGTACTCCACAAAGATATGACCCGCAGCAAGTGCAGCCTCACGAACAGACTCATTCTCATCAGCAAGCCCTGAAAAGAGTAAATATTAGAGAGTCAACGTTACAAGGAGCAGAACCATCAAAGATAGAAGTTCACTATCTTACCATCCAATATAGCAGGAAGAACTGACTGCAGATGATTCTGAAAAATTGCACCCATGGACCTCGGCAGATACTACAGAAGATACACAAATCAGTAACAAGCTAGAAGATTACGGGTAATATAGTCGCGTGAGAAAAATATGGGAACTGGAAGTAGACTTACGCGGAAAAGTGTCAGATTTCCATCGCGAACGGAAGCCTTCTGATGGGAACAGTTCCGGATGATGTCAGGAAGAATCTGATCAAAATAATCTTTGCCAAGAGCAGCTAAAACCTGGAAGTTCACAAAAAATGGCAAAATTATACACTAAGAGAAAGTGTTTGCCACACATGCCATTATTAGTGTAAGAAATCTAAAAGCATTTGCTTTCCCTGGAACTCCAATAGTACTGGACATGGATAACCTGAACAAACCTCAAGATGAAAAAAAAAATTGTGAAGTGACAGCTTTTTCCCCTAATCAAATGAAGTGTGAGACAAGGGAAAACTCACCAGCAATCCATAACTACTACATAAATTACAGGTGTGAATTCCCTTGGCTACACATGTTAGATTGCATGTCTATGTCTATTCCAGTCGATGCATCAGAAGATTTAAGAAACAAAACATCCACGATAACACACTGCTAGTTCAAAAAAAGTCATTGATACTACAAAACTGCATAAGCAAGGGAAAAGAAAACAACCTCACTTAGTCCTTGTGCGGCTCCAGATCGTTCAACATTACTATTATCAGATTTCAGTGTCTCTAACAACCATGGCACAAGATCTGGGAAAATTTGTTCACCCATTCCTACTATAAGAGACCCAAGAGCTCGAGCAGCAACTGCCCTGACTTCAGGTATGGGATCCACTAGAACCTATGATATATCATCAAGAAGAGTATGAGAATCAAGTAAGTTGACTTAATAAATTCAATGAACATATTAGTATCAGTAAGTAATTACTTCTAAAATGCTCTGTCTGCAGGACCGGCGTAAAAATTACCTTCTTGACTTCAGGTAGGAGTAATCCTATGTAAGGGATCATATCCAGTGGTTCTGTAACTAAAGAAGACATGTTCCCGACTATTTGAGCAGCTTTCTTCTTAGTATCAACACCTCTCTCCCTCAGTCCTCTGTGCACAATAGGCACCAGCAACGCAAGTGATGGTGCATCTATGGAGTTAATAAAAGTCGTCTGCCACAAAAAAGAGTCATCAGAGATTCAGAGGTAAATATAATCATTAGACTTCATCCTTATCAACAAGGTGATGAAGGCAATTGACATGCAAAAACACGGTGAACATTATCTCAAATCCCAGTGTACCTGAAGAAGGATGTCAAGAGAATGTTTGGTGTGGCCATTTGGATCTGTCAGAGCTGACAGAAGGATAGGGACAAGTGCAGATATTTCAGGATTCTTTATGACGCTTCCAACCTGGAAAAATTAGACAGTATCCATCGGAGATAAAGGCATAAGAACATCCCAATGTCTATGAGAAATAAGCAAGCATTACCTGTTGGAGGGCTGTCTGTCCCGCTGTTTGGACTTTAGGATGTGTATCTGTTAGTACCTGGAAAATACATAATATATAACTTGAGAAAAAGTCATGCAGATTATACTCAAATACAAATTCCATTGTATACCTCTGTTAGCTTTGGAACAATCTTTGGAAGACACTGAGATAGCTGCTGAGGAGCACAGTATGCCATAGCACCAAGAAGTTGAACACTGCTTTGCTTAGTTCGCCATGCTTTATCCTCTAGACCCTGAAAAAAAAGTACATGAAACTCATCCAGATATGTGCAATTTAAGAAAATAAATATATTAGTACTGCCCAAGTAATCCATTACAACTTTAGTACTAGTAATCCCGATTGTAAAACGTTACTCTATATAACAGACAGGTATAGCTGCCTTTGCACAAATTACACATATTAGCCTTTGTGACACTAAATAATAATACATACTGCAGTTCACATTCCTGGAAACAAAGGTGGCCTTATATCTAAACTTTTCTTATGGTATCTGAAGTACTAACAAACACAGTAATAAAAGAATAAAACAGTAAGTACCTTAAGGAGTGAAGGAAGGACAAGCTTTACACCGTGACCGGTAAGCTGGGACATCATTGCGCGAGCAGCACATTCAGCAGCCTCACGCACTGCCAGAACTTGATCAGAGAAAGACACGAGAAGCAAGGGTAACATCTGGATGATATAACTGCAAGACAAGAATCATGATGAACAATTTTCAACCAGAAAATATTTATGAAGTAAGCAGTGCTAAACTTACGGCTCAAATAATCTGCCAAGCTTTTCACACAGACACTCAAATCCAAGTAATGCTCCTTCACGGGATTTTGCAGACGCTCTGGGAACAGCAGAATCAATGTGGTGAAACATTAATCATTCATTAACCGTAAGTCCATCATGTAGCATTTGTCGAAGTCTCGAAGAGGTAATAAGGTCACATACCTGTCTCCCATAGCTTGTTGTAATGTTGCAGCAATACCATACTTCTTCAATGAAGTAATTCTAAATCCTTTAACCACTCCAGCAAGGCCAAAGGCTGCACCACGCCGCTCACCATACTTCTCACATTTCATCATCCGATCCAGTAGTCGAGATACAAGAGCTTGGGCTTCTTCCTAATTTGCAAATA